>LPNX010329741.1:619515-700265 GCA_001517045.1 Pseudotsuga menziesii
ATGGATCTATCCAATGTACTCCTTTTCTGAAAGCAGAGAAGGAAAACTCCCAAAACAGGAAGCCCTAATTTTCTAATTTCTTCTGCAGAAATTCCTGTTACTGTTTCTGTGATATCTCCGAAATTAATGATCCTCTGTGTCTGAAATTTCTCACTGAGGTAACCTTGCATGTTCCTGATCCAACACCATAGGTTTCATCAGAATTAGTTTCACCATTTGAGATTTATGATCCTTTTCCCAAGGTGACCTGTTACATGAATGTTCAGAACAACGAAGTTGTACGGCATTCCACGTGTCACTGGTTCATATTCGGAGTCTGACCTTCAGACCACAGAAAGTAAAGTCTGTTCCCTTTCTGTAACATCTTTAGGAATTCCATTTGGACCTCTGTATCCCAAGATATTGTAGATCTCCCCAGGTGTCCTGTTTATGGATGATTTCTGGAAAAGGCTGGAACCCTAACTTGGAGAGATCATATATCCTAGAATACAGAGAATCAGAGGCTTCCCTTTGGACATAGTGTTCATCAGGATTTTATATTCGGCCCCTGCAATTTTCACCTTCTGAGACTTCGCCAATCTCGGAATATAGCGACTGTACCAAAACTTAGCATTTTTAGTATTTAGGGTTTCTCCTAGCTAGGGGTCAAACTAGGGTTTGACTTTCCCGGAGATTTACCCAACCAAATTTCTTGATCCAGGTCTCTAAATTTCGGTTTTGATGAGGAGAACAATCCTATGCTAGTATCACCCAAAAATTCCTCTTCTGTAGAAATCCCTAGTTTCCACATCGAAACTGAAAATGCTTGAAATTGAATTCTGCATCGACAGAAAGATGCACCCTTCAATGGAGAGTCATTCTAGCATACTTTTGCTGAAAATATGTGGAGGAAGATCCACAAACTAGGAAGCCCTAGTTCCTGTAGCTGCACAATGTCTTCTTCTCAGGTTAGCTCTGATACCATGTTAGTTTTTCAACATTTAAGCTAGCATTATGATAAGATCTTTTCACTGAGAGAATAACAAGCACAGCAATCACATAAGCATATCACAAGAGACAAGAGACATAAAGATTTTAGGAGGGGAAACCATAAATGGATAAAACCCCTCAACTTCCTCTAAGATAGTATCACCACAAGATGTGATCCCAAAACAGTAAGATGACCTCCCTTCACAACGGCAGCCTTCTGTCTTCTGTCAAGCCCAAGAATTTCCTTCTCCAAAAGTGCGCCACACTTGAGAGAGTAAGAGAGCTAAGTCACAAGTGATAAATAGAGAGACTCTCACTCTCTATTTATATTCTTCCGTTGACTTGAAGTGCACTCAACCTAATAATTACTACTCGAGCCTACACCTTAATTAGTGTATAATAACTCAAGTGCCCCATAAACAGTGGGGACTTACCCAATTACTTGATATGACTTGTTTACATTATAATCCTCCCGATCGGAACATCGGGGCATGACCACATGACTCAAATACATAATAGAAACATCCCGGAATAAACATCGGGTTACAACAATATAAAATACATAGAAGAATACATTCCGAAGTTACATATACATCAACAAGATATGTACTTGAAGGTTTATGATCATCGGAATAGACAAAACAAAAAATAATTCTTTTGACATGCAATGGGAAATATAGGAAAGAACTGATGAATAAGAACAAAACCTCATGGAGTAAAGTAACAAGCTGATATCCAGTCTTTCCATTTGGCTTCTTCATTTTTATATCAACAAAATTCTCCTTGCAGTGGAATCTTTAATTGTGGAGTCACCGGTGAAAATTTTGTAGTCTAAAATATTTTCTGACTTTGTTCACCTCTCAAAATCAGAAGAATAATGATATCCCAAGGAATATATACTTCAGCTTCATCCCCAGCAACGAGACCAAAGATGTTAATGCCAGAAATTGTTCTTAGACTACTAGAAGAACAAGCCAACACAATCTCAAAAGTAAAATTAAATAAAATAGGTTTTAGGGTTTTGGTTTATAAAAACTTCATCACCAAGGAGGAAATAAACATCCACAAGCTAATACAGAACTAAATCATGCAAGTTGGATAAACTGAGGATCAAACACATCCCAATAAGCTATAAACATTACACATGAAATACTAATTCCACCCACAGGCTACAAGCATTTACATGAATAAACCTTTAAACAAGAAATGAAATTGTAGACTGAGCAATCAAACAGATCATAAATGAAAAAGTATGACAAGTAAAAGGGCTTATCAGTTTATATATAATCAATAACAGTCATCCACTTACATAAGAGTTATAAGTGCTAGCTTGAGAAATCAAAGCTCCAAAGCCTCTCCATGAGTGAAAAATCCCACCCCAAAACTGTATGTTTGTCTTCATTTTATTATTAAAAAAGTAAAATAGTTCCATAACTACCTTCTAGGTCGAAATTTGAAACAGTTACATCAATTAGTTACATGATAACTCAAAATCTTTAAAGACAATTAACCCAAAAATAACAAATCTGATCTGGGGAAATTTGACGAATTTCTGAAAATTTGGGTCTCAAATACGCCTTCATATCTCTCGATCCGGAATACCTGTGTAAAAACTGAGAGAGGTTTTTTTAAATGAGTATGTTATGAACAAAAACCTCTCTTGTTTTTTTAAAATTCCTCTTCAATTGATGGGAATATGTTCTGTACATTTGTGACTAAAACAGGAAATTATTAAATAATTCAAACCCTGAAAATATGCCACAAAGATGAATTCGAATCTTTCAAACAATAATAGTTGTTGCAAAATTGAGAAATTTTTTTGTGAATGAGTCTGTTTTGGACAAAAACCTCATTTTTTTTTCCTAAATTCATTTCCATATCCTCGTAATATGCTCTCAATGACAATGACAAAGACAGGAAAAACAGAGCTACTACAGAAATCTCCTCATGAAAATATTTGACAAAGGACTAAAAAATGAGAGTTAGATTATAAATAAAAACTTGGAATAAACTTTTATTATAAATTTTTGAAAGCTTAAAGATGTACATATTAACTAATAAGTCCAAAAGACAAACATTAAAACTAAAATAATGAAATGATTCAACCATTAAAAACATTAAATCCAACCAAAATCATTGATTGTCAAAAATTCTTAAAATCAACCTAAAATATAAAATCATTTTAAACCAACGGTTGAAAATTAGGACAAAAAGAACAGATAAACTAAAAAAAAGATCTAGTTATAACATAAACTTTTTACTTTTATTTTTCCAGCTAAGTTATCATAATAATCTATTTCTAGGACTTAACATTTTATACAAAAACCTCTAAGAATATTACAGAGAGTCTATTACAATAAGCTTACGGTCACACAGTCATTAAACACTGTGTAGTATAATACAATAATAACTACTATAATACAATCTATTTATTACACATAGTAAAGAAAAACCATTCATTATTTTAATACTTTTAAAACCTAAATCATAAACATATCACTCTATTCATATTGCAGTACATGAATTAAGTGCTTAGTAAACCCAGCTGTAAACAATCATTGTAACATTTTGTAAACTATTTTTTTAAACCCTAATGTATTAATACAAACCTTCATAACCATTTACAGAACTTATTTAAGGAGAAAATAAGATTACCACAGCTAACAAATAATTAAAAATAAGACAACTGTATACTTCAGATAAGGAACAAATCTTATCTCTTAAATCTATATCCAACAGCTAAGCAAGTCGAAGGATAAATTCTAGCTCTTCCAATTAAAAGGAAGACTTTTATATTTTAACTATTGTTTATACCAAAAATTGAAGATCTATAGATAACCTAAATATCAAAACTGTTTAATAAAAACCAAACCCTAGGTTAATCCTTACGGTATTGTTTACACAATTAGAATTTCAAACAACTAAAATTGCCAATGGACTTAACCAATTTGCAGCCGTAGAATAATTTGCAAACAGATTGTTGTCATAGTAAAACAACCATTTATCAAGCGTAATTCATTATGCAACAAAAATTACAAAAGGAAAATAAATACTAACCGATATTTACACTATGGCCTGTAATCTCTGCCCTTTAAAAACAAAAGAACCATAAACAGAGTCTTAATTTATCAAGAAATTAACCAATACAGTCGCCATTCTATTTAAACTCATAATACCAAAAGCCTTAATGGATTCATATCCTTGAAATTATTATAGTGGCTAAGCAAGAGACTGAGGAAGCCTTACATAACATAATCACAGTATTGAACAACAATTTCAAAACCTTGAAACAAAATTATGTTTTCCCTAAACCATTATTACAAAAGTCGTATCTCACTTGTGAAACCCTAAGGGTTTTTCACTAAGGACGACCTTACGGCCTCCATATCCTTTCCAAAACAAAACAACAATTTTACCCTAAGTATTTTGAACACCGCAGTAATATTCCACAAGCACCATTATCCAAGACAACACAACAATCTACTTCAAGTAGTATGAACACCGCAGTAACAGACTACCAATACCATCGGTATCACCACAAACACAATCAACGAAGCGTACCCAAGGTTGGGACCAAGGCTTACCGAGCCTTTCTTGCTCAAACCTTTCAGCTTCAGGAAAATGCCTTCAACCTTCAACTGTATTTGTTCACCTACATCAAACAACAAATGCTTAGAACTATTTAATAAATAGCTGAGTTTTAAATAAAATAAAAAGAGAAGAATGCTTGGAGCAATTCATAACTACTTACGAGTTTTTAGCATGGAGCTTGAAGAAACAATAATGGTGAAGAACTAGAGCCTTAAGCTGCTAACGCCACGACTGAGCTCATAGAAACAATAATGGCAAAGAACCAGAGCATTAATCCTGTTAACGCCACAACCGAGCTCAAATTAAGAAACAATAATGGCAAAGAACCAGAGTATTAAATTTGCTAACACCACGGCCAAAACAAGAACGATAACTTTTGCAGAGACCCGAAGAGGTTGATGGCCTGTCGGCCTATTGCCTCTAACCAAACAAACAACTATTAAAATCCAAACGAGTTTTTAGGTCAAAACATAAGTGTAAATGCATAGGGTTTATCGCCAAAATCCTCCATCTAGCGAGCATCCACCACATGGATCCCACTGCTTTTGAAATCTTTTTATTATTGATATAGTTTAACATGATTGTAACCCTGCAAATTGTGAAAACATAATACTATTACTTTTTTTTAAAATTGACAAGTTATTGTACGCATTGTGAAGTTCTATCTAGGTGATAGTTATTATTTTATGCATTGGTTATATACCTAGCCTAGCTTCATTGATTTTGTAGTTAGTTTCTAGCTTCCATTTTAATAATGTTAATTTTTATGCTTAGGTAAGTTCTAGAATTAACTTTGTTAAAGTTCATAGTTTTAAAACATTGAGAATGTAAATAAGCTCTTGGTAATACAAACAACCAAAAGCATGTTTTGATAAGTAAATACCATCAGTCATATAAATTATTTGTTAGAACAAATAATCACACTACCAACTCCCTTTGCTACCCAGGTAGAATAGTCCTTGCTATAGGCGTAGGAATTCTTACGCTTCAATAATATAGACAATAAATAGAGTCACTGTGGTAGTTGAAGCTTAAGTCTAAAGAATAAAATTTAAGGATCTTTCCTAACTTACTCGTTTAGTGTTCCGAGCCTTAAATTCTTACATCATAAACCTAGAAATAAGTTTTTACCTGTGAATCATGTACAAGCATCGGATCTGCATTAGCTTTAAGAAAAGCTAAGTAATCCTCGGGCTAACCTCGGGACCCCTTCAGTAAGAAAAGAAAATAACCATCAGAATCTTACACATTCTAAATAAGATAACCATCATAATCATACACATGCTTACAAATAAGCCAATGATCTGAATTCAATAAATTATTTTAACTCATTAACTTTTTCAAGACTGAAAATCATTATAGATTGAGTACGGTTAGTGGCATGTGACTTACTAGTAAGTAAATTTATGTAGCCTCTTAGTTACAGTTAATCGAAGACTGTTAATGCCCGAGTTTTCTCTTGATGTCTTATATTTGTAATCTAGATGTTTGAAGTTAATTATTAAACTAGCGTTCAGGCTATGATTTAGCATTTAATATCACATACAAAAATTTTAAATTTTTGTGAATTTTTTGGTGATTTTACTCTCTCTCTCTCTCTCTCTCTCTCTCTCTCTCTAGTCCCAACCCCCCTGTTTCCCACCTATTTCGACTAGGTGGCAACGTCATGGACATTAAAGATGTACATTATTGTACAATTTTTACCATGGAAAAATCTAAGGATTTTTCACTTTGCAGGGCAATTTGCCCCTTGGTAAATGAAATGTTCGCTCCCCTGCATAGGAAAATTAATATAATTCTATGTACTAGTGTGGGTCATATGTTATGTATGCCACACCATGGACTTTATTATTAGGGAAGTCCCATTCATCGAGTGTTATTTTTCCTTCCAATTAATCTTGGTCTTTAACGATTTTAATTGGTTGGGTTTTTCACTCAAATCCTCCAAAGTGGTGAATGAGCATTCTAATAATCAAGTCCATGGGATGGTTAAGGGTTCAATATGTTATTCATGACCATGCTAGCCATATCTTATATTATTGCATTATTTCGTTTGTTTTTTATATTTTTATTAATTGTTTCTAATTAATTACCTTCACTATTGGATGGTTAATTAATTGGGTTTTGATGTAATAATTTATTTTCTTGATCCTTGGAATTTTGTAATAGAGGCTATAAATGAAAATAAAAATTCTATGGCACCCCCTAAGCCATAGGTTCAAGTCCCATGTCATTCTGACAAGGGGTTACGAAGTTAGACCAATTTTGGTTAAGACAAGGTAGTTTTTCCTAGGAAAATAATTTAATTTGCTAGGGTGAAAAATTAAATTATTTGATTTTGAAGGAAAAAATCAAATAAGGCCATGGTAATTAAGTTTGGAGGGTGGCTAAGCATAGTCAATTTTTATTTTTAAATAACCCCCCCCACCATGGTCAAAATAATTTTTTGAAGATCTCCTAAGTGGGGCGCTGATGCAGGAGCATCCTGCTCTCCATTCAAGTCTAAGCTCAATGTTTGATCAAACCTAGAAGACGTCTTCATATTCTAAATTTATAGTCCTTAGACTATTAAATTGTAAATAAATCTATGTTGAGTATTCTTATATATAGGTGATGATTCATTAAATGAGGCATGTAACTAAGCCCATGTCAAATGGTATCATTCGATAAGGGTCAAGGCTCTCATGAGAAAGTGATTGAGATAGGGTTGATTATGTTGCTTTATTTAGAATTAGTTAGCATATTGTTGAGTATATTGAGGATACAAACCATAATAGGTTCATGAATCCTATTGTATATATGTTTGTAATCCTTTGAGGCAAGGGGGAGAAGGGAGTAAAGGGAGAGACAAAAGTAGTCAGAAGAGCCAGAGGTAGTCATTCAATCCGGATAAGGAGTGGCCAAATCATTGTAAATTAGGCCAAGGTCATTGGTTGTAGTTATACCAAACTAAGGGGATCAGAACGCAGGTCATGAGATAGTCATGAATGTACAGCTTCATTGTATTGAAAGAAGGAAAGCCTATTTCAGTGTATCTTTGTGTGTGATTACAGTTCTTTCTGAATGTATGATTTCATGAATTGAATGATTGATGATCTTTGTTAATGATTGATAAATCAGCATATGCATAGTCTCAAATTAGGGCTTGAAATAGTTGAATATTATAGAGGTTGTGTAAGACCACGAAGAGGTTGCGCAGATCTAGCAAAGATAGATTGATTTAATTTAATTGATCAAACCTCTAATCAATCAACGAATAATTATGAAGTCACGGGATTCAAGTTTAGCAGAGATTGGATGGCTCAAAATGTCTCAAGAAGATGGATTGACAGCATGGAAAGATTCATGAAGTGAACATGATTGGAAGATAAAAAATCTGCAAGGTTAAGTGAAGTTTCTTTGGAGATAGCATATCAACGGACGAGATCAAAGGCACAAGAGATCTAACACTCCAGAAGAATCCTGCAAGAGAAAGGTGTAAGGAAGATAAAGGATATGCAAATATAAGATGAGATCTACATCTGATCTCAAATCAACGGTCAGGAAGGAAGCACATGAAATCAACGGTTGTAAAGAGTTGCAGAAAAGGAATTGCGGGAGGGAAATTGCGGAAGTTCAACTTCTGGAAAAGTTGGATTAGTAATCCGCAATCCGATTGTGGAAAGGAGTTTTGCGCCACATAATTGCGGAATTCAAATTTGGAATTTGGGAATTTTCACAATTTGCAAATGTGGAAACAGAGTTGCGGAAAGTCTGTTGCGGAAAGGAGATTCTGAAAAGGTTGAAGTTGTAGAGAGAGACTGAGGTTGTGGAAAGACAAATTTGCAGCAATTTGTCTTGTGGAAGGAATTGTCTTGCGGAAAAGCAAGCTTCCTGAAACCTGTCTTGTGGAACTGAACCTGCGGAAGCAGAGCTGCACAATAGAGTTGCGAGAGAAGAAATATTTGGACAAGAAGCCAAATTTAAAGTTTACTAAATGTAGAGCAAGCTAAATCCTGGGGAAAACGGATGGGATAATGGTTGTTTGGGGTTCCCGTCTGCATCAAGCGCCCCCTCTTATTTTTCCAAAAATAAAAGATAAAAAATAATAATAATAATAATAAAGAAATTATAAAAAATAAACATTTGAGTCAAAGGAGGCCCCACTTCAACCCTAAAACTACTCACAAGGTGGGAACCTAGTCATGGAAACCCTAGGTCTAAGGGTTAATATTCATTTTGACATGGATCTATCTTTTGACCATTGATTTGAAGAGGAGCCCTTGCTTATGATTGGTGGATGGCTTGCAAAGTTAACAAACCTAGATCTAAGGGTGGAGGAGAGCTAGAGTTTAGATCTATGTTTTGGACCCATGATTTAGGTGTGGGTTTGGGACCTCTTCAACTATAAAATAAGGTCTCCCCTCCCTCATTAGATTATTGGTTCTCATCCTAAGGTTATGCTGCTGAAATCTTTCTCTCTTCTCCTTTCATATTATCTCAAGCATTTGGCTCAAGCCTCTTGCTATTGTTGTATTGAATCTTTCCCTAGTTGGGATTAATAGAAGAAAGCTTTGGAGGAAAATTGTTGGTGTGGATCTCTCTCATTTCATGCTTGGATTAGTGAGGTAACTTTGTGGATTTACAATTATTGTTGCATTTGTTTATCTTGGAAGATCTCCACAAAGTATTTTGTGGAGACTTGTAGGTAAAAGTACTTCTATCTTCATTTGTGAGTAGAATAGTAATATTCTACAAAGTATTTTGTAGGATTTATTTTTGTGCTCATCTATTTGCTTGCTTGTTGGAGCTCTAATAGATTTGTTTTGTAGGGATCTAAAGCTAACAAGGGCTCCTCCAATGGTTTGTTGTTTACAGATCTATTTTTTTTGGGTTCTAGATCTAGGTTTTCTATCATTGTATAGTGGTAAAAACCCCCTTTTTAGGGCCTAAATCTTTAGTATTTTAATTAAACATTTCATATTTAATATTTTCGTAGCATTTAGGTGGCTGGAAACTAAGTTTCCAGCCTTCTAAAAATCACATTTAAGTCACTTTTTCCAATCAGATTTTTGCCCTAAATTAGGGATTTTTTTGGACTAACTTTTTATGATAATTTCTTTGAGCTTTATGTGATTTCCAACAATCTTAGATTTCTGGTTTGTGACAGGTTTTACACAAGTAAAGGGGAGGTGCTGCCCAAATTATCCTGGAAATACCTCAACCTTCAACCAGTTCCAAAAGGGGTTCAAACCCTCACCTTTCTCTCTTCTTTTCTGATATTTGTAAGCCTCAAAGAGAAGCTCTCTTGGGGTATTCTCCAAAAAAATTATAAAATGTTTGTAATATATAGGTAAGTAGATTAGGAAGAAGAGTAGGAAGTATATCACTAGATTTTTTTCCATTTCAAATAGATCTAGATTTTTTTTTCAGTTTTACCCACCTTCTCCTTCAAGGAGATTGTTGTGTGGTTATCATACTTGGTCTAGCTTAGTTTATTTTTTGAGCATTTCTTTTCAAGCAAGAATCTAGATTATTTTTTCTTTCTATTCTCCAGTTTAGTTACTCTAAGTACCTTAAGGTACTGGTTTGAGGCTTGTGGTTTATTTTATTTCTGTAATTTACTTCCTATCATTTAATTTTGCAAATAATAATATACAACTTAACATCTATCTGTATATCCTCTCCCCTCTGTTATCTCCCTTTACGGAACTCGGATCAAGGGTATGAAAAGTGGAGGGGTTTGGGGGATCTAGTTTAATAGGCATCCATCTTGCTATTTTTTCGGTTGATTAAAAACAGTGACCTCGAAAGCTAGTTGGAGTAGAAGACCGTGGGGGTCTCTAGGCGTTCTACTTCCTCCTTGTTGAGCATCGGGGCATTGGGGTTTGACCTGGGAGCTACAGGTGGACTTGTTTCCACTATTTTGAGCGCACCAACACTCCCTATTTGACTTGAGAAATACTATATTGGGGTAGTCACACCACTGGTTCGAAGACTTAACTGAACATTAAGACCCCCTTAAAATTTATTAAAACTTACAAGAGACATTGAAAACATCCTACAAACAAAGTTCGCTGCTATTTATCTTTGCCTTGTTATTCAAGGCTTTTACTGCAAGCACTTTCACATTTTATTTCACTGCACGCTTTTAACTTTTCAGTTACAAGTATTTCCTTTCAGTTTTGCAATCTCATGTGGTGGCATCTTTAATTCATTTGGTTAAGTAATCACATTGTTTAGTAATCTGTAGATCTTGTGTAACACAATTGATTCATTTCCTTTTAGCATTTTTGGGTAATAGTTTAATAATTATTCCATTTATTCAATCTGTTCATAACATTTGATGCAACTGTGGATATTGTTTATACTGCTTAACTGCTCATTCATTACTGTTTATGTTGTTCATTTGTCCAAACTGTAATCTGGTTTGATTTAGATAACACCTAAACTGTGGGTTTAATTAATGTAGGTTTCAATTTCATTTGTAAATCTGCAAAGTTGTAATTCATCTTTAGACTCCATTTGTTAATAGGCGCTAGTCTTCATTTATCTCAAGGTCTGCTTTTCATTAAAAGGAAATCTTTGCATTTGCATGCTGCTTGTCATTCCTTAGATAATGTAAAGTCTTGGCCTTGCAAACCTTAATAAAAGAACCCTTTAACTAATAGTTAATAAAGCTAGGAATAATTTCCTGTAGGGCCTACTCCCCTTGGCTCTGTTGGGATTTGGCCTAAACAGAGGAGTTGGTAGACTGTGATGACAGTGATGACAGTGGTCCCCGGCTCTAACTTGCCCCAAAGGACACACAAAGCGAGTTGGAGACTTCCTTGTGTCATAAAGTGTGTATTAGGCAGCAACACCCCCTTTTGTCTTTTTCATACAATATATAGAAAAAAGGGTTACATCTTCAATTGAAGATTCGAGCCTCTAACTCTTTTCCCAAAATAGAAAACAATTACAAAATTCATGACATATATGCAAACTAACCCTAATTTTTAGGAATAGTTTCAAAATAACAACATTAACTCTTCCCCTAACTTAAACCCCTTAGTTACTTTGAAAGAAAAAATATTTACAAACATGATTCTCATGCTGCCTTGGTGTCAATATATCCATATAAAAGTCATAATTTGACCTATTAGTTGAGCTAGAGCAAAATTGGAAACTTCTGCAGCATCCCTCTTTCAATTCTGGCCTTTGGTGCTACAAACTGTGTTTTCTAGAACTTATGTAGCACTTTTCCCTGTTTTACACTACGAGCACTACAACGGTTTCACCTTCAGAAATTTTGTAGCATTTTTGTTGTTTTTACACTCTTGGTGCTGCAAAAGTTCTAAAAACTGCATTTTTGTGCAAAAACTTGTCTAAACACTTTCAAACCTTTTCCAAACCTCTAATACTACATTTTAAGCATGTTATGGTCTAATTTCATTAAATTTATCGGTTTCCTCAGCAAGAATTTTTAGATTACATGCAGTGACCTCATCTTTCAACATTTGCGACTCTTTCTTTAAATTTTTGTTTTCTACTTTAAGGGATATGTTCTGCTTATGTAAATTTTGAACTTGTTTATGTAATGGAAATTTTCTCCTTAGCATCCCTCTAACATCCATCAAGGATTTTTCGAATAGGTCAAGATTTCCATCTACTTCAACCCTATGTTTCTGTTGTTGCTGCAACTGCTTCCCCAAAAAAAATTATATCTTAGGGCCCCTCCATATATTTTTTGATTGAAAGCTTACTTAGACTAGTTTTCCAGCTCTATGGAGTCCATCCTAAAACACTTAGTTTTTACAAAAGGTTGAACAAAGAAGTTTTGGCTAAGTTAATCCTAAAACACTTAGTTTTTACAAAAGGTTGAACAAAGAAGTTTTGGCTAAGTTAAACTCATGATTTTTCGTTGACATATCGAAGCAACTTGACCAGTTTGTGTCGGAGGAACTTAGCCAGTCTCTCCAACACGGTCGGCTTGGACAAAAGAAGTTTTTGGCAAAACACCATTTCGACATAATTCCATGAAACGCGCCGACAATGTCAGGTGTAACTCACGAGTCACCTCAAAATGATCAGAGAGATAAATGAATACTGTCGACTATTAATTGCTACCCACTTTTCGGGGAGATTTAGGATTTTCATCGATACGGTCATGGTTGATAAAATAAGCAGCAACAAAACCAATCAAAATATTTTGGTGAGTTCTCGTCGACAAGTTCGGATAAGACTCATTTTTTTTTGTCGATAGGGTCACAAGAACTCACAAATCATTGTCGATAGTATCGGAGGATTTTTAACAATATCACTGACATACGTCAACGTTACGTTCTCCTTCACAGCAAGTGATTGAATTTTTGCACCAATGACGTTGCGATAAGCACTGTATTCAATGTTTCAACCATCGCATTAAAATCACCCAAGAATAACATAAATGACATTTTTATCGTTTTTCTATATAAATGGACTATTTTATTTGTTTTCCATCCCATGAACGTTGTTTTGGAAAGCAACTAATCGATGAGAGACATCTGGAGCTTTTGCATTCAGCCCAACCCGCGTCCATTCGACAGTTGACAGGTAGGCACATTGACTTTGTACTATTGTGGTATTTTTTAAAGATTAAATCTTTTATATAAGGGGTGGAAACTTGGCTAAGACACATTGTAGCCATTTTTCATTTTTGATAGTGTGTTTACCTATCCGTTCCGCAACCCCGTGCCTAGTGGAATCTTTTCCTACGGTGCCTTTGCCATAGTTTAAGGTAGTTTTGCTTTGGTTCGCGCGGATAGAATCCACTAAGGTTGTTTTTTAGTAGATCTTGGCCTCATGGCCGACTTCGCACCCTAGCCAGTAAGAAAAATGAACACCTGTTAGAGAGGTAGTCATGTAGAAACACTACGCTCATAAGTGTTTGGCCCGCCCTTCATAGAGTTTTTCCTACGGTTCATTATTTTTCCTCATGGCTATCTTACCGGGGAACTAGTTACACGTTCGATTTTCCTAAGGTCAGGTTTTTTCCTGAGATGAGTTGTCAAAGATCGAACAAACTTTTTTTCTATGAGCAAAACGTTATATCTTACTTCGCGCCAATTCCATGCTGGATCAAGATACCCACCCAATCCAAAACTACTTAGTTCGTCTCTGTTTCCCTGATTTATGGGTTTCCAGATTGTGCCTAAACCTCTCTTCTCATGAGGAGAACTTTTGGCGATACGGTTATTGCACATACTTATGCTTTTTACTCCACATTATCACACTGAATAACACCCATAATTTCGACAGAGTAAATAAGTTACGGGGAGTGTTACATAAAATTTCTCAGTTTATTTGAAGCTAAAAGGATTACAAGGTTTTCTAAAAGTTTCGAGAGTCCATGAAATAAGCCATCGCAACAATGGGATGTTTTCACTTATCTATTTTCGCACACCCTCACCTTTGAGTAAATTTTTTGAGTAAGAACCCTTAGCATTGACATTTTGAAGTCAATAAATAAAAGGTCGAAAACCAAGCATGTGAACTCCATTAACCTCGATAAAATCAACAAACTTTAATAAACTCGCAAAAGAAGATGCTTAATAGAACAAACAATAAACTACTTACCTTCAACATTGTTTTGGTAAAATACTGTTGTTTTAAAATAAAGGAGGAGAATTGGAGGATCTTCCCCTGGACTTTTGATATGGGATAACAACAGGCTGATAACTCTCATAGCAACATATGCATATGTGTTGATAGGTTGCATTTGAACTTTGTAATCACACATCCCTTTATTACATCACGAATGACCAAGCAACTTTGAATAGAACACTTATCTCCAACTTACACAACTACTTTTGAATGACCAGCCGCTAGATTGGTAAATATAGTTTTCTTCTTTATTCTAACACTAGACAACGATTGCACTTTCCAATGATGCATACATATAGCAGCTCTTCTTTTCATTGTAGGATACTTCAGTGCAATAATGCGTATTTCTTTGGTTATTCAAAATAGTCGCGGTATTACTAAAACACTTCCCACTATGCTCATGTCATAGGTTCTATTTTCACCAAGCAGGATTACCTTCTGAAGGACGGGTTTGAAAACAACGAATTCACACAATGCCTAAAATGGGTGGTAAGAAGAAAGCAAAGGCAAGTGAGGTTGATTCAGATGTGGAGATCATCTGAGGATGAAAATCAAATTCAAGGATACTAAGGCCATCACAGGAGTTTCCCCATAATTCGAATGGGGAGATCTCTATCAGATGATGAGAGATTAGAATGTCCCTGGTAGTGGTCTCGAAGAAATGTTCCTATACTAAAACATAAAAACATCAGGGTCACTAATGCTGCTACACGCCCAAAGTTGTTCCCTTGCCCAGAGGTTATCGGGTGGATTCTGCTTCAGACAAATTCCTCTACAAGGATTATCTCTAACATGAAAAAGGAAGCTTTTGCTTCATTCACACTAGCTTACATAACCTTGGACTGCAAGCTACCCCCTGCACAGGTTATGATGAACAATGATTGGTTCAAAATGGTAAATATTGATACCTTGGAATGTGCAAAGAAAATGATAATGCCATGGAAGCAGTTGCGCCAAAGGCGAGTGGGGAATACAAGTCCCTAAGCCTATGGAACCCATTCAGGATCATAGCTTTGATGCTGAATAGGATTTTTGGCCGAGCCAACGGAACATTGTATAAATTAAGTTGGGTTCCACTAATATATTATTTAGCCTTTGAGGGCACGATTTTTAACTAGGCAGACACCATCTTAGATAGCCTGTCATCCTGTGTAGCTACCGCATAGGGAGGTATAACTCAGAGGAGGTCTGATTTTTATATGTCATCATACCTGATCAACTACATTTTGTGCAAACACCCTTTTTCCAATATTGGGTGCATTTAGACCCAGAATGAGGCTCATGTTTATGTTTCTTATCAAATCCTATGATAACATAAGTATGCAGGTTTGAATAAGCTCACTTGTGAGGAATTTCTGATGCCTCTTTATGAGCTAATTTTCCTCAAAGAACCAAAATGCCTGTTTGAAAATGCCATGGAGTTTATCAGCGAGTATGGATACTACTTTATCTCGCACAAAGGAACATGTCTCAGAAGGTATGGATGCTCTAGATATCCATCCCTACTGCCAAAATACGCCACAGACTATGTAGTCCATAAAGAGGCGGTGAGGCAAGTGTTCTTAAATGGAATAGGAAATTTCCTCCATGATATGAAAAAGACATCCTTTCCTCCACTTCCTTTTTGCATCAGAGGACACAAGTTCTCCAAGGTCAAAGATGCCAGTGATTTTGTGAAAGAATTGGAGTTTTTTCATTTTGGGGAGAAAATTTTCCAGAGATATGATAGTAGAGGAAAGGTCGCAGAACATTGCACGGCCATTAAAATACATTATGAATACTCAGATAAATTTAACAAGGATGAAGAAGCATGCATAAGGGCCAATCATTTGACTGAGTTGGGTAAGCGTTTCACCAAGAAAAGTGGCACTAGTGGGAGCAAAGACAGCAGCAGTGCAAAAGAGAGGAAGCTAAAGAAACAAAAGGAGGAGGCCTTAAGGTTACAACAGGTTGAGGCAGAAAAAAATTGAAACAAGAAGCTGAAAAGAGACAAGTCAAAGAAACTCAAAAAAAGAAAGGGTAAGAGGAGAGGCTAAACAAAGAAGAAGCCCTGAAGCAGCAAGAAGAGGAGAGGTTAAAGAAAGAAGAATAATAAAGAGTGCAAAAGGAAGAGGATGAAGAACTAAGAAGGAAGCAAGAGGAGGACAAGATTAGGGAATATTTGGATCAGGAAATATCCCAGAATGATCCAGTGGATCAAGAACCTCCCACTTCATCATGTGGAACAATCATAAGTGGTCACATTCCTTTTGTAGAGCTCAAGCTTACTCCATTTACTCCATTTAAGCAACACATAGTGGCTCATCTAGATACCATTATTTTTTATAAATCAAGGAAGACCATCACCATAAGGACAGAGAAAAAGTTAAATATGGGATCACAGGAAGATGTTGTCATCGTCACTGAAAGCACCATAATGGAGGGTACTCATAAGGATCCTAAATTCACGGCCTCAATCAACATAGCAATTGCACAGGCTAGCGCTGACAATGTCGACCGGTTAATGAACGATGTGGAACACAATAAAGAAAAAATGCTCAAGCTCAAAGATAATCTGGTTAAGACATGAGGAGAAAGCATAGATTTGAAAAGGAAGCATGATGCCATCCTATCATAAAAAGAAATACTCCAAAGGGAGTACCAAAATTTGGAGACAAAAAAGGATGCATTGGATGTACAGGTAGTAATCATGGAAGGAGAGAAGAAGGATTTTGAAGCCAGGATCTCAGAACTAGAATCAATAGAGTCAATGGCAAGCCAACAGGTGGAAATATTAAAAACCCAAGTAGAAGAGTTGGTGGAGTAGAATGGGTCTCTAGAAAATCAACTAAAGATAGCTAATGAGAAAAAGCAAGACATCACTCCCTTTTGTGACCAGGCCTGCAAAATCCAAATAAAGATACATCAATCTCAGGTTAATCTCACAGGTGAAATTTATAAAGTAAGGCTGATAGTAACAAGATTAAAGGTAATTGCAGCAGAGTCACTGAATTTTAGAAAGGGACTAATGCAATTCAGAGAAAAGGTAAAAATCCAGCTTACTTGGATAGAGTCTAATTCAAAGTTTTCAGAACATCTGCCACAAAAGACATCCAAAGGCATAAAAATAGAAATGGCACTTCTTGAGTTTTGCAGGAAAGCTTCTGTGAGGTTAAACAATGAAATTGCCAAAACTTTAAAAAAATGTGATGATTTCTACAAAAAGATACATCAAGTCCATGATAAGTGCCATCTCTCTTGGGTTGCAAAGATCACTGATCTTCCAAGCAAGGACCATCATATGGTGCATCTGCAAGACACACTAAAAGAAGATATACAATACATTCAGAAAATAGAAGTTGTCAATGAAGAAGATATTAACACTTGGGTTGGTCAGGCTTCTGTCAGCAATTACATTTTAAAAGACATGTGTAGATCTGCCTCAGAAAAGGTGACACGCGTGGAGACACAGGTGGAAATGCACGAAGTGACCATGCAAATGTTGTAGCCAATAAACTACAAGACTACTACAAAAGAGGCCAACGCATCGGGATAATATGTTTCCATATTGGTGGGGCCCACTTGAAAGTTTTGTCTTTTGTATATTTTGTCATTTTCCTAATGTAAACCACTAGAATATGAATTTTTGGAATCCCTAGGGTTAGGGAAGTCGAAGAGTCACTATATGACAAATTGTAATTGTAATATAAATAGAGATAGGGAGTAGAGTTAAAGGAATTTTCACGGGCACAAAGAGGGCTGGACTATTTGTAGAGAACTACATTCTCTACTAATAAAGAAGGACCCGTTTTTGTTGGGAAAGGCGGCACAATAATTTTCTTGGAATGTTTGGAAGTCACAATGTGGAACTACTTATTCTTGTTTCCATGCAACTATGAGATCGTTCTAACTACTATGAATTAATTCCTTGTCTATGAATGATTTTGCTTCTATATAAACATCTGTGTATAAAATGAGCAATGAATGTTTGATTACATCATAGCTTTCTTTGATAATGTTTATGTTGTGAATGTGCATACGAAATTGAAACAGCTACCTGTGAGATTGATATGGATAGTTATAGTACATTGGTCTATATTTAAATCCTCTCCCTACGGGGATAGAGTAAACTAGAATAGAACAGAATAGATTAGCTTAGTCTCATATTTAAAAGGTAATTGAGTAAGAAGGAATGATAAGACGGGAGGTAAGAACCTACATATCACTTGTGAGGTTTATGTTTACCAATTACATGCATTTAGATGAGGCATTTGCATTTCATCATTTAATTAAAGAAAACAAAATAAACAGTGAATCGGGTCATAACTGATAAAACAATTTAAAGCATATTCATCTACAGTAGCCGAACCGTTAACCGAACAGATTCCCCATACCAAACAGTGGATGATCTAATTGGGATCGATTATCGGGGGGAATCCCTACTATCGGTACCTAGGAATTTTTCCAGGCATCAATAGTTTCATGTCTTCTTTTTACAACTGAACAATCATCATTTGGGCTTGTTTTAACTATGCCTTTAGCTTCTTCACTTCTGGATCATCACTCTGTGATTGTTCAGATAGTTGTACTTTGGAGATTTATTTCTTCTTTGGTTGGATAGGTTGCTTAGGTGGAGTATTTGATGTCTCATTTTCCATATATTTTTTCCCTTTCATTGTTGATCTAGTCCTAGGTCTCTTATCCTCCACCCTTTCTTCATAAAAGTCTAAATTTCTTCCTTTCATTTTATTTTTACTCTTTTGACCTTCGGGACTCTCCTCGATATCTATAACAACCCTAGGAATCTACTCCATAGGCATATTACTATTTCTCTACTCCTCACTCCTGCCTTTTCCTCCATCATGTTCTTTGCTTGAAACCCTATGAGTTTTTCTTTTTTCTTTTGAGCTTGTAGTATTTCTCCTTGTTGAAGGAATGCCTACCACCTCAGGATCATAACCAGCTAGGAAAAGAAATGTGTTCCAATCCTTGTTCATTTTCCTAATTTATTCAAGCACCAACAATTTTATTAAGCCAAAATAAAAAATGTAGTGTTATGCCTTCTTAGGTTTCGACTACACCTTATCTACAATCTTTCCCAAACTTCTGTACAAGTAAAAATGGATGTCTAATTTTTTTTTTCCAGTGAAATTGATACACTATGTCAAATATTCCTTGACAAGTGAAAAAAATCCTTATAGAAAATAAAAGCTTCTCATAATTATCTGACAACCAAGCTTTGTGTTTCCCATGAGTAAAATCTACTCCCTTGTGTTCTTCTTGTTATAGTTGATTTTACCACACATGGTGGATCACACCTTTATGGCCTTCCCTATCCCTCTGCAGACTCTTTGGACCCCATGGACCATTTTTGTACCTTTGATGTTTCCAATATCATCCCTAAAAACATGCATTATTTGCTATACGTGACTTTTAAACCTATTCTCGCGTATATATGCGGATATGACCTTCAAACCCGCATACATCGGGATGTGTGCAAAAGGCCAAATAGTTTTGGAGTTTTCCTTGATGTGGATCTGAGTCACTTGTCTCTTGTCCTTCCATATGCCTTGAGATCGCTCAGATTTGACCTTCCATTACCCCATTGAAGCACTATATAAGGAACCCTTTGGATACATTGAAAGGGGAGGAATTGAAGAGCAAGAAAACTATAGTCCATTGTTGCCGGAGCTTATACTTGAGTCTACATCCCTTTGTCCCTTGGAGAACTTTGTGTTCTTCCCAAGCTTTCATTTTTCTTGTGAGCTTGCTATCGAGAGATGGAGGATTGAAGTGGTGGAGGCCCGGGTGGAGGATTCAATTTCTCTGGTTCGCAGACGTGCCGACAGAGGTTGTCACTATTGTAATCTCTGATTTATATTAATAGAAATATATTTTCCTGTCCAATAATGTGTATTTAAATGAGTATTGAATCCATGGATGTTTTTAAATGATTATATGTTATTGATTGTATATGCTAGAGTAGGTCTAACACAATTATATAGCATGCTTGTCTTGTTTGTTGAATGTTGAGAGAGCAAATTGCTAATACAAGCGAGAGTGGAAAAGCTCAATGGGGATCTACATCAACCATATGGAATAAGGTATGTTTCAAGATCCTTTAGTATTAGATGTTTGGTTTCTCTTGCATATAGGAAAGGATTGATTTCTGCAGTTACTCTGTCTGTTGTGGTCCCCAATCCATAGGAATTTTTCTCCGTAACAGAATTGGCGACTCCACCGGGGATGTTCCTTGTTTTTCTTTGGGGTTTGGGGGCACAATGTGCTTGATATTCTTGACTTGCTCTTTGTTTCTCCATGTTTCTGTGTTGCATTTTATAATATGTTCATCCATTGACCCTCCCCTTTATTGGTTTGACCCTTGGCCTACTTTTTACCACTATCTTCTCTGTATACGCAGGTTTTTGGCCAAAAGTCGCGTACATACATGGATTTTTGGCCAAAAGTCACGTATACATGCAGGTTTTTGGCCAAAATCCATGTATACATGTAGCGTTTTGGCCAAAAGTAGCGTATATATGCAACTGTTTAAAGAAACAGTTGCATACATCCTCCCTTTTGGTGAGTTTGATGTTGTGGGAAGTTGTTGTGTGGGTTGTGAGTGTGGTTGGGTCTTCCTTGGTTCTGATGTTGTCTGTTGGATGCTTCTTTTGTGACCAGAGGCCGTCTTTTCATTGATTTTTCTTTGAAAGTAGTTTTAGTCATTTATCCTTTTTGTTTTTCCATTAGTGCATTACTCTTTCTTGTCTCGGTGTCTTGCTGGGCTTTTGTTTTATACTTGCTGCAGAGACTCGGAGTTTTACATGACTTTTATTGCATTTTTCATGATTTTATATTGACAAATACAAAGTAGTTACACTCTTAATTGCATCTTAGATATGGATGTGAGGAGGTACTTGCATTGGATTGCTTGGATGGGAGTTGTGTTTAGGATTTCATATAGGAAGGATTGCATTGGCATTCGAAAAGGAATATATATTTAGTCATCTCATGTAGTTGCATACCCTGTTTTTCATTCTACAAGATTGCACTTGGAATTGCTTGTTAGGTGTGCACTTTTATTGCACTGCTGAGTCTTCATATCATTGGTTGCACGGTCATTTTCATTTGAGTAATTACAGCCATTAAAATCAACGCATAATTTAAAATGAACTACACATTTTTCTTTTATAGGGTTCACCAACAATAGGTTTTAGGGTCTTGGAATAGTTCATTGTGAGTTAATTCTCCAAGACCACTAAACAAAACAATTAGGTGTATGTCTAGGTGAGAGAGAAACCTTGATATAATTAGTGTTTCTCAAGATGCTCCTCTTACACAGGAGTTAAGCACGAGGCAGTGCACACGATTGTGATTGGGATGACCCCTGTTCACTTTCTGTGAGTGCCAGAGATATTTCCAGGATTGTATTCATATCTAGGGGCTCTTTTGAGAGTTTCAGGCTTTGCTACCCTACCCATACGTTCAATCCTATCTGTGACTGTCCCCTTGAGCATCGATTATATTGAGGTGACCTTAGTTTCCTTACCTAGGCATCACAGGGGGTACTTGTAGAGGTTATTCTATAGGTGTCCTAGCCAAGTGGGGGTCAGACAGCACAGTCACTTGATGTGTTGAAGCTAAGGGCCACTATAATTGGTTACGTACCTCTGCTTGTAGTGTATGGGAGTTTTGAGCCTCTCCTAGGCGAGACATACCTGCTGCATTCGGGAGCTCACATATCCTCCCCTTGGTTTGCTTGTATTTTGGCTATAGAGTTTCTTAGGAGTGTGCTCTTTATGCACTAGTTGGCCTTTGGGATCGCAGTTACTTGAGTATGTTTATGCTCTCTTGAGTTTGGGTCCTTTTATTTTCGACATGCCTAGTATCATATCACCTGTCCTTGGTCCTAGTACAGACCCTGGTGTCAGACTTGGGGGCATCACAAACCCTTATCGTGCTCATATATTTGGGAGTGGTCACATTCTTCCCTATACTCCATTTGCGGAAGATGTTCACTCCCTTCTCTCGGTCTTTACAGTGATGGTCACCCTCACGGGGGTGGTGGTGGATGCGTGAACGTTGGGTCTACACCTTACTTTCATTTTTTATGTCCCATCGTTCACCGCATTGTTTCCTTTGGGTGCAGTTGTCATGATCATTCCTCCCTATATCCTATTGTTTGGATTCTTTATTGACTGTTTTGGGTTGTTTTGGACTAATATGGTTGTCATATAGGGTCCAGTTTTTGTACACTCTCTCCGAGGTTTTGACTCGTTTGTGCCTATCATAGGTATTATATCTGAACTGGCATATAGGTTAGGATATCACATGTGCTTGCACTTATGCATTTCCTTAAGACCGTTCCATTTTAACCTTAGGTACAAACCCATTCCATGGTGTCACGGAACCTTCATGCTACTTTTAGAAGTGACACTATGTGAATGGTAGAGCTTTCCTATACATGGGTGCCCTAGTTAAATCCTTTTTGCATTTGGTGCCCATGTTGTGTTTCCTCCTTTAGGTTGTGGGAGTCCTTTGTATAGTATCGCCATGACTTTGAGCAAACGCTTCATAATCCTCTTGACCTTTATGTTGGCCTTTTTCCCTGGGACTCCCTTGTATATGTCAAGTTGTAATTGCATTATCATGAGTTTTTCTTGGCTTTTTGAGCCTTATGTCGGCTTCCCTGACTTTGATTATCATCCATATAGCTCGAGCTTGTCTCATGTCCAGCCAAGCAAATCCATTTTATATATCTTTTGCAGCTTGATTCCCCATTTTTTACCAGGACGGGACTTTCCCCCGAGTGTCGTTATCCTACACATGTTTCCTTGCATTGAGCATAATGTATGTTCCACTGCTTGGAACTAGTTTGTTTGCCCCTTGACACTCGTCTCCTCCTAGATTTGTAACTATAAAGCACTTTTATTATTTTTCAAGATTTTTAAAATATCTGAAAAAGTCCAAAAAAATCAAAAAAAAGAAATTGGACAGAAAAAGATGTTATCGTTGGTAGCAGTCGAGTCATGTCGCCTTTGAATAGGGCACTGTATATCACATCCTTTGGTTGGGTTAATATTTTGACTTTAGGAGCTGTACTCGTTTCTCTGAGTTTATCTCCACTGAATAGTTAAGCTTCCAGTCCCTATGGAGCCTTTGTCGATGCCTCCTATGCCGTAGAGATGTCCCAATTTTGTATATTGAGTCTATACTGCCTACATTCAGTCACCATTCACCTTTATGCTCTTGTTTGAAGGAAGTTGAAACTTGAGTCGGTCATTCCTCAGTTCTCTTGACTTTGCATGTCGGCCATTCCCGGTACTGATACTGGTTCATGCACATCATGATCAATTCCTTTCACGTTATACAACCTTGCTGAGTACCTCATGTTGGATGAATAGGGATGCATTAATTCCCTCCTTCCAGCGGATTTCATCCCATCGAATTCAGATCATTTATTCTGGGATAGGAATCTAGAGTCATTTTTTAGTGCCTTGAGACTTGTAGTCATCAATGGCAGGTTCTCTCGCCATCGACAGTTTTGGGAATACATCAATGTCCCCTAATCGATGGATCCTTTCAAGTGTTCAACCTCAACAGATTTATTCACACTTGTTAGTTTTCACTCTAGTACCTTGATTCCCATTTTCATTATCAGTGGGTGATCTCATGTCTGTTAATGGTATACATCAATGACTGGTAATCAGACGATGGACTACTATGTTCGACATCGACACCTCTATTCACATAGTAGGACATGTACTCATAGCGGATTGTGTAGAAGACCTTCCAGATTGGTTGTATTTCATATATGCTACCTCCTTGATCGTGCCAGTGTTCATGAGATTTCATCTCTCATGACTTGATTCCAGTGTATGTCAGATATCTTCATCCATTATGGAGATCTTGTTCCATTATATATCTTGAGCTTACATGGAGATCATGATCCTTTGTATATCTTCATCATGGAGATTTTGATCTATCTATATTGTATGTGGCGATGACCACACATGTCATATTTTGTATCATGCCTATTCATGGCCATTGTACTGTTATGTATCCGGGACTGCTATATCTACTTGCAGTTATGTGCAGAGTTTGATTATTGTATTATACTGTTGGATGGCTGGTTCTTCCACCTAGTTCTTCATCACTCCACTTCTGGGATGGACTTATAATGTATTTTGGCCATCCTATCACCCCTCTAACCTCACACATTAGGGGGCATCTGTTACAGCTGATTTTACTACACATGGTGGATCACACCTGTATGGCCTTCCTTATCCCTCTGCAGACTCTTTGGACCCCATGGACCATTTTTGTACCTCTGATGTTTCCAAGATCATCCCTAAAAACATGCATTATTTGCTATACGCAAATTTTAAACCTATTTTCGCGTATATACGTGGATATGACCCTCAAACCCATGTATTTCAGGATGTGTGCAAAATTCCAAATAGTTTTGGAGTTTTCCTTGATGTGGATCTGAGTCACTTGTCTCTTGGCCTTCCATATTCCTTTAGATCACTCGGATTTGACCTTCCATTACCCCATTGAAGCACTATATAAGGAACCCTTTGGATACATTGAAAGGGGAGGAATTGAAGAGCAAGAAAACTATAGTCCATTGTTGTCGGAGCTTATACTTGAGTCTGCATCCCTTTGTCCCTTGGAGCACTTTGTAATCTTCCCAAGCTTGCCTTTTTCTTGTGAGCTTGCTATTGCAATATGGAGGATTGAAGTGGTGGAGGCCCAGGTGGAGGACTCGGTTTCTTCGGTTCACAGACGTGCCAACAGAGGTTGTCACTATTGTAATCTCTGATTTATATTAATAGAAATATCTTTTCCTGTCCAATAATGTGTGTTTAAGTGAGTATTGAATCCATGGATGATTTTAAATGCTTATATGTTATTGATTGTATATGCTAGAGTAGGTCTAACACAATTATATAGCATGCTTGTCTTATTTGCTGAATGTTGAGAGAGAAAATTGCTAATACAAGCGAGAGTGGAAAAGCTCAACGGGGATCTACATCAACCATCCGAAATAAGGTATGTTTCAAGATCCTTTAGTGTTAGATGTTTGGTTTCTCTTGCATATAGGAAAGGATTAATTTATGTGGTTACTCTGTATGTTGTGGTACCCCAAGCCATAGGAATTTTTCTCCATAACACTTCTTTCATAAACTCGTCACAATTTATCAACTGAAACTTCATCACTTTGAATCATTTCTCTCCATGGTGAAGTATTTCTGTAGCAACAACAATGGATTCTATCGAGACTTTCATTTAAAGAGGGCCCACCATGGTATTTCTTCCATCAAAGTTAAGCATGAAATGTTTTGAAACTTGCTTATGATACCCTTGGAGCTTTTCACAAAATCTAAAACAACCAACTTGCTGAAAAATCTCTTAACTTCGGGTTTTGATTCCAATAATTCGACATTCTAAGGCTCAAAACGCACAACTCCTCCCTTCTTTAGCCTCTTATGTGCTAGCTCAACGTCCATGATATGTTACATGCCATGCAACTATCAACTTTGACACTTGTAACAAGAACCATGATTCCTAGGGTATGGTTGTCACAAAGGGAAACTCAATTTGAACATGAACTTTTGGTGTGTGTTAAAATACTTAACTGACTCATGTGACCCAAGAAATGGATTTAGTGGTGATTATGAACCATTGGACACGTCACCAAGTGAATTTAAGACCATTTAAAATATAATTAACACTCTTGACCACTTATGTAGAGACCATAATTTGGAATTGACCCATTTGCTGCAAAATTTTGAGAACTTTGCCAGTGCACCCAGTTCAAAAGTGGTCCTTACCACTACAGAAGTTTGAAACCTTTAGTGAAATGACAAGGAGAGAGGGTGATGGATGAGAAAGGTTTATCCTAGACTCAATATGGCATAATCAACATTTAAACACCCCATTGCACCAATTTAAGCATCATCATGATTTATTAGACTTGACTTATCATTACAAAGACATGACACTAATTTTAAAAACTATGACCAGATGATATCGAAATATGACCAAAAAATTGACAAGATTAGAATGGACGGATCCTATACCTATGAAAATTTCAAGTGCTTACAAAAATTATGAGCTATTTGTGGAAGAAATTTCTCATGGAATTCAATCTATTTATGCAAGTAAATTTTGTGAAGGAGGCAGAAACTAGTTTTTGGGATTTCATGCACCAATTGTTTGAGGAAATGAGTATTTGACACCTCTGCTACAAAACTGATATGTCTTCCTTTTAGCCCCCTAAGGTCTCTTTATTCCCCTCTCATGGAATCACAATCCCCTTTTGTCTCCTTCAATTCCAACCATCAATGTATTTATAGTATATTTCAAAGTACATATTTACAAAATCTATGATCATTCTTACTTAGACCACACATGTCTAGGCTTATATCCATTTCATCATTCCATATACATTTAGAATCAAGTGCTTTAAACTAGGGTTGGTGGCGTCCTTAGGACAAAGGAGTGTTAAGTGCTATGGCTCTCCAATATACTAAGGGTTTCCAAAAATAGCACTTGGCTAAATATTTCACGACACTTACTGAGGAGGATAGACCATACCCTTAACTGTACTACATGATTCCTATGCATGTGAGAGTGATCTCACAAAGTGACGTTCTTGGTGTACTATAGAAATAAGATGTGCAATAGGATTGTGTAAGTGAGTTTCAAGTGCTTTTAGGGGGATTTCAATATACTTGAAGGTATGTGGAAGGTCGAATTTGTAGGTATATTCTATCTAATGCAATACTACTTTAAGGTGTACTAATAGAAGTGTAGAAGGAATTCCAACCATGTGACTCCACTTGTATTACTCTACATTTATGCTTCCCCAACCACAATTTTAGCCATTTACATTAAATCTTCGTGTTTAAATACATCGGAACGTGTCTCTAGTCTAGTTATTTTTCCCCTAAAAATTGGGCTTTTGTTGGCATAGGAAAGTTCTTCAATACCACTTGTGGAGTTCCTTGTTAGTTGAAACAAAATATTTCAAGCAATATAGGTAGAAATATAACTGTAGAAAGGTAATAAAATAGAACTTGAGTATGGAAACAACAACAGTGAGCAAACATTTATTGATATTTAGAATAGAAAACAATGCTCTCTTGTCTCTTCAAGGGGGAAACCTCCAATTGAGCATAACTCCAAATATAATATTTTTCACTTGGCACTCGATTACATATCTTCTTATTCTATATAAATTTTTAACTAACTAAAATCTTAACCACCTAGTAGACCTTCATTAATGACACTATAATAACTAACTAATGGACCTTCTTTAACGAGTCCACCTTACATTTTTTTTTGACACTCTAATTAATTAATGGACCTTAGTTAATAGACATGGCCATAGTACATTAAGTAACAACGTCCAATCCTACTAACTAAGGGAGTTAGGGTGGGACCCTAACATAAACCGATAAACAATGTGTCTATAATATAGAAGCTCCGGCCAACTATTCCCTTCTCAGTAATCGATTAGTTTGGAGGATATGTATGCAATAGGGAAAATGTAAGAGTAGGAAAGGATACTCAAGTAGAATGTGCTAGATATAACAGGTCGCATAGGCTTGATTCAAACTCTTAAAAATATGGGAATCTCCACTTTAATTGATGTTGCTTAGCCTAATCTCACTATTATTTAGAACCAAGGTTGGAGATTTGCTTTTTCCTTGGTTTTAATTGATGAATAAGAGGTATTATGGAATAAATATACCAAGATATTGAAACAATACCCTACAAGGCAAAGGGAGGAAGTGATTCACTAGTTATGTCTACAAATTCTAGTTTAGGGACTACACAACAACATTGGGTTACCAAACAATGTAAACTGATCAAGCAAAAGAAAATTCAATCTGGTGGTGGAAAAGGATATGGAAGATGAAAAAAAACTTAAAACTAAATTATTCCTTTGGTTGGAATTAAGAAAAATATATCGAATTGGGATGTTCTCCATCGCATGAACATGCAAGGACCAAGAAGATGTGTTTTGTGTATACCTGATGAGGAATATGTGGATCAGTTTCTAGCTCTATGCCCATTTACTAAAGAGCCTTGGAGTGAGGCTTCACAGCTTGTAGGGGGTAATGGTAGATGCCATGACACTTTATTGGAGGAATGTGATAGACTTTGGTTTCAAGGTAAGACCCCAAAGGAATGCCAAGCCCTCTGATGTGTGGTCTCATGGGCCATATGGTTGGCCAAGGCACTTTGTTGGAAGAATGCTTTAGAATTTAGTGGTTGTATAAGACCCTAAAGGAACACTAATCCCTTCCATGTGTGGTCTCACATGTGGTCTTGTTAGCTAGGAAGGAAATCACATTCTAGGACAAAGAAGTCTCTTATCTGCAAATATTTCATTCGATAAATAATTTTTATGAAGAGGTTTGGAAGGTTGTCAGGCTAAAATCCCCCAAGATTATTTTCGAGCCAAGTAAAAATCATTCTTAGTCGCAGGGCTTCTTCCATAACACATGTTAGGGATATATTGTTTTGCGTGGTGTAGGTGGCATACTTCTCATTTTTACAGGGCATTGTGTTGAACTTGTAGCAGGTTTGCACCCAAGTCAACCAATTGGGTTGAACTACATTCATTGTTAATCATTCTTAATGCTGGTCGTGGAAGAAGGTCTACAAAACATTCATATTTTTGGTGATTCCCATCTCATCATTAATTAAGTAAACAATTATTATTCTCTCTAGACTCGAGCATAAGGATTTGTTTACAATTTGCTTTTTGATCTAAAGAGCAAGTTCAAATCAACCTTGTTCACACACATTTACAAGGGACCTTAATAAAAGGTTAGTAAAATTGTCCAAACAAGGTTTGGTATTGCTACTAATATACTTTTTTTAATTGAAGATCATGATGGGACAAAGTTGCATATAGTTAATAGACCTCTATTAGATTACTGATCAGATAAACCAAGTCATCCATGTTAAAAAACCTTAAAATATTTGTGGTGAATATTGTTATTTTGTGTATTAATATTGCATAAGGAAATGTTATATGGAGCTAATGTACATGAGAGTTTGATATGAAAAGTAAACAAGGCTATGTGGTAGCGGGTACCTGTCTCATTGCATTTAATAAAAAAAGATTAAATGCAGTTATTGCCAAGTTATTTTCATGTCAAATGCAACTGTTATCAACATTGGTATTGGCATGACTAAGCTTGATCTTGTAAACAACCTTGGAACCATTTCCAGATCAGGTATCAAAGAGACTTTATAGTCTTTAAAAGCTTTTGTAGTTGGATTAGATGTTAGCGTGATTGGACAGTTTGGTGTCGGTTTCACTCCTCATATTTGGTTGCAAAGAAGGTGATTGTGACAACCAAACATAACAATGAGGGACAACATGTTTGGGAATCTTAGGCCGATAATAATATATTTTTTCTATTATTACTCAAATTGCAAATCAATTATAAAAATATAATTATATTTTTTTCTATTATAATTTTTTTTGTATTTTTAAAAATTTGATGACGATAATATCTTTTCTATTATAAAAAATGGATTATTGCACATATATTATCAAATATGGAATCAATATTGCAATTCTATTATAAAAATGGATTCAACTAGTGATCACCCAGATTATACAATTATAATTTATATAATTATAACTTTCTTTTGTAACCTTCTTTTGATTTTGAAGTTTGCTTAAATGTAGCCTATTTGGTTTTGATTCGCCCAAGAATGCACCCTGTCATTGATTGATTGGGAATCTATGGCCATGCTGCCACCAATCAACTACTTTCCACTCCTTAGCCTTTGTCCCCATGCTTCCATTGACTACCTTCCACTCATTTCCCTTTTTCTCTTACACCTATGAAGGATACCTCAATCATTGCCCTTATAATATCAATATGCTTCCACCACCTACCTTCCACTCTCACAACTCTTTCACATACTACCTTCCACTCAATGTCGTTTAATGTGCTTTAAACTAGGAAACATTGCTAAAATTTTGACCTGTCATTATTCGAAAGACTTTTAGGTTTTGGTTGTATTGTTCATAGAGCTTTGAGAAATCCTTGTTTTATTTTATATTTCATACATGTTTTTCTCTCTACTAAAATGAAAAAAAATGTTTGAAGAAAGACTTAGCATTATTGCCTTGTTCAATCAAGCTTTATCCACATGCAATAAGTAAAATAAAAGGTTAGACAAGTAATCTCATAAGATTATAAATACCTAAACACATTCATTAACATGTGTTGGCAAGGGTTTTCGGATAAGTTAGTTGCGCAGCATCGCGGATGCTGCGCAAGCTCGAAAGACACCATGCAAGGTGAAAGATAGACTACTTTTGAATATTTTGTGTCACTTTTTGTACTTTTTGACCATATTTTGCGAATATTGGTCATTAGTTGGTAGAGTCAGTTGAGAATTAGTTAGAAAATCATCCAAGTGGACCATGAATGTAAAGGTGCAAGCCTATAAGTAGAAGAAGAATTGCAAATGTAAAATGATATCGTAGAATGAGAATTGAGAATTTAAAGCTCATTTGAATTATTGTATGTTTTGGATCTGTGGTTGATTGCGCATAAGCTAATATGATAAGAAGGAGGTTGATCTGAACTACTGTTTTTGCTTTGCTGTTATCTTTTTGTCTCTTTTTTTTTTCCTGTTCTACGAACCCAGTGATGAATGTGAAGTGAATCTGCGACATGGATCTATGATGCGATGTTTATTGCTTATGAATAATGTTATCTTTCTAGATATGTTTTCGCACTTGTAGGCCTGTTATGGTTATGAAAGACTGATGCGATCTGTGAAAAGCAATGATGAATGGTTCTGTTAATAATTAAGTAACTGGTCATATCTTGTAGATAAGTTGATGAATTGTTAATTCCCATAGTCCTCTTTTATTCTGCAGAAACTTGGTTCCGTCATCCCTCCCTCGAACATCTTGGGTGAGACTTTATCTGCTTCATGGGTGTTTCTAGACAAGGTAAAACCTATCTGGGCCGGTGCTCATGAAGATCACAACAAGTCAAGTGTCGATAGAGTGGGAACCCCTGTCAACTGGCTTTTGTTGGTGGGGTTTGTGCCAACAAATGGTTCCGTTGTTGGGACCTTGTTGTGACTTAGAGGAGGATATGTGGCATCCGACGCGACCAAAAATTCAAGATTGGTTTGATCTAAAGCTACGAGACTTTGCTGAAGTAGAAAAACAGAACCCTGGACTAGAGACAGACAAGTGGTTGGGAAGATACATACATGATAGTCCTCATGAATACTTTTTCTGTGAGTTTCCCATCATACTATATGAGTGGCTGGCATGGTTCACAAGAAGAAAAATTTCCAAGGAGGAGAGCCAACAACCTGGACCCTTGAATTGATCCAAGAACTACAGGAAACTGACAACAAGGCATCGCAAGCTATTGAGCTCTGGTTGGATAATACCCTAGAAGGATATATTACTGAATTCATAGTTGACACTACCAAGTCCTATAGGGAAGCAGAAAGGGATTTTTTCAACAGACCCAGAGGTAGGTTCTTGTTGTCTCTACAATTGTCAATTAAGATGCTTGTCTGTGAAAAGGGTATATTGAAGATGCACCTCGAGTAGTAGAACTCCGGTGTGCAGAGGCGGAGGATACCATGACGAAAGGGGGGAGGCGAATGGGAATATAAGGGGTAGATGGGTGCAATTTTCGACGAGACTATGAGGGAAGTTGAGGAATAAAGTGGTCTTATGAGGGGACGAGCAAGGTTTTGACAAGAGAAGAGGCGGAGGACAGGGGAAGGTCCTATTGCAATCAAAACGTAAGACCACAAAGGAAGACCACATGGGAAGAAGCGACCCTACAGTGACGAAGAGGACAACCAGACCCAAACTACGCCCAGAATAGTAGTAAGATCAAACCCCAGCAGTAACGTTCCCATGCCTCTATGCACTACTCCACATTCGAGAAGAAACACAAGTTCCATGTCGACTTGCCTGACGTGCTAGCAGCATTCTAGTAGTAAATCAGCATCTGTAGGAAGAAGGCCTAGGATGGTGGGAGACAATACAAAGTTACCTTTGTTCCATGGAAATAGCACTGATTATCTTGAGCAGTATTGGTTCATATGTGACGTGGTATGGACTGCCAGACAGGCCACGGATGATGACGTTAAGGAAGGTCAATTAGCATCTACTCTTTGGGGTCGTGCGCTGGATTGGAATATAAAATTTATACAAGTTCCTATGGGGACCCCTACAAAAACACTAGATGAAGTAGGAGAGGATTGATTGAAGAATTCTGAAAAACCAAAGTCTGAAGCACAATACATTACTGAGCTAAAGGAGATTAAGCAATTTCCTATTGAAACTATTTGGGAATTTGAATAGATATTTAAGACACTAATGGCACGATTCAATTTTGATATGAGCGATGTTCAGCATAAAGAATGGTCCATTGTAGTGCTAGTACCTCATATCCAGTAACCACTGATGCAGCAGAAGATTGCGACACAGAGAGAGGCTCTGGAGATCACAATGAAGTTAGAAGCCTCACCTGTTGGGGAAAATGTAGTTGGTATGAACCAAATTCAGGTGCAGCTAGTGAACTTGACGCTTCAGTTGCAAGACATTAAGAAAGGGAAAGAGAATCGCGAAGACCTTTGGTGCACATGTTGTCGCACAGATGGACACACCAAAGATACTTGCCCTGACTTTAGAAATTATCTCCAATATGGGGCACCGTACCCACTGAGTTGCGGCAGTGTACCATGGTGTCACATATGTCAAGTCTATGGGCATTGACACGACGAATGTAGCTACATGCAGAAGATGTTCATGAAGCCGGCGAGCTTATACTGCACTTTTTTTCACTCGGTCGAGCATGAAGATAAAGACTGTCATGCTTATGACCTGCTCAAGGATAGGACGTATGACTCATACTATGTGAAGGGTGAAGATCCTCGTGTAGTAAAACAATCACAACCGCAGCCACCACCTCAATCACAATACACACCACAGCCACAAATGCAATTTTTTTTGTCACGGTCGCAACCACATTTTGCACCACAATGACAATTTGCACTATGGCCGCAATATAGTCATATGTCGATGGCTCCACCGCAGCCACAATATGTTCAAGCAACACACTACATTCAGCAACAACCGAATCCCCCGCCACAACAATTGGCTCAGCCATAGTACCAACAGGAAGGAGGATTCTGAGGAAGAGGATGAGGCTTTGGAAGAGGAGGAGGACAAGGTCATGGACTTGTCCAGTGTTACAATTGTGGGGTATTTGGACATTACCAGAGAGATTTCCAAAAATTGTAGTGTTCATGTACATATTGCACTACAATTGATCATACTATCGAGAACTACCCATAGCTAATCGCAAGGTGGCAAGCCAAGAATGTTCCTCAATTGCAAAATCAGAACCAGTTGTAGAATCAGAATCAGTTATAGAACCAGGCTCAGAATCAAGTTCCACTACAGAATCAGACTGTGAGTCAACCCATGAACCTACCAGTGAACTAGAATCCATCGTTGAATCAGAATCCACCGATGAACCAAATTCAAGGATCGATAGTTGTGACGATCTCAGTAGAGCATAGAACAAGGATGTTGACATTGCCATCGTCACCCGCGGAGGTGCGATGACCGAAGAGGATGAACCCCGCCCACAGGTTCGATTAGCTAGGAAAAAGAAGGCGTCGTTTGATATCACAACTGAAAAAGACACATTCTTTGAAGCTCAGGATGCAATCGAAAGAAATTCTGGTAAGTCACCTATCTATGAAATGCCCTCTTCTTTTGATTCTTCATTGGAGGCAGGACCATCACGACAGCATGGTACCTTGCAGCACTTCTTTGAGAGTTGCTTATCGCTGGTAAGAGATCTCGATGCTCTGGCTGAGATTGAGAATTTGTTGCACCGCCCGGGTAAGGAGTGGAAGGACTCCACAGTGAACTCTTTACACAAGAAAAATACGGGCAAGGAGATGTGCATGAACATTCAAATCGAGGACTATGAAGTAGATTCGGTCATTCTAGATTTGGGCTCGGATGTGAATATTCTGACAAATCAAACCTGGTAGAAAATGGGGAGGCCGACATTGGATTGGTCCCCTGTGTAGTTTCGATTAGCTAATCAAGCCAAGGTACAACCAATCGGGCGTGTGTCAAACCTGGTTGTGGATGTTGAAGGTATGAATACCTATGCTGACTTCGATGTGATTGAAGTTGTGGATGTTGGAGGCTCCTGTCTTGCATTGTTGGGGATCAGATGGGATAATGATAGTATGGCAGCGATTAAATTCAAGAAGTGGATGATGACATTTGAGAATCAAGACATCGGAGTCATCGCTCCTATGGATCCAACTGAAGGACGAAGATATATTGAACCAGTAAAAGATGAAGTTGTTGGGGGATGGGATCATGCTTACAACATTTCCGAAGAGTACATCCACCCAACTACTAACAGAGAACTTGATTGGTGCAGCACTAGTTCTGCATCTTCTGATTTTGACGATGCGCTAGAGAACTAGCAAAACCGCATGCACGAGGTATCATTCCGGAAGTGTGGTCTGATCACGCAGTCGTTGCTCCATGTCACGATTGAGATTTTTTAATTGCCAATTTATGAAGGACTACCTGAGTTGTCTGCGTTCTTAATGGATTTTGAAGAGAAGGTATCAGAACCGCAGAGATTATTGGCATTGGATTAAGCACTGAAGGCTACTCCAGTACGCCAGTGGGCAACTCATAAAAAAGATAATTAATGGATGGGCGCAGTGTTGATAGTTGATGACAGTTCACTTTGGCGACACAAAAGTGTATCACACTGGGAAGTATGATGGGAAGAATGACACTAGCATCCATTTGATGGAATGCCAAACATTGTGGGCATCGCGACCAAAGGATGAATGGGTCCATGCCTTTATTCACACCTTGGATGAAATTCCAAGGTCATGGTATATATCGATGAAGTTGCGCCGAGAGATATCCACTTGGGAAGCGTTGATGGTTTCCTTTGCTCATACATTTAGTTTCGTAGATGCTAATCCCGATGTCCAAAATGCCCTATAGATCATCCGGGATGTGGTATTAAAAGTAGTTCTGGTTGCATATCCAGTGGACCCACATGCGCATTGCCACATGCAGTCAATGATGAAATGTTATAATGTGTTGGGAAAACCTGAGGATGGCGATGAGCTACAGAATATCAATATTCTGGAAACATAAGGGAGTAGGGATGTCATAGCACTAGATATATCGATTGATCCCATGAATTAGCCGTTGAAGATCATAAAAGTTAACATTGGGACAGAGGAGAACCCAAAATTTAAAAGTGTTGGGGACTACTGGGACTAAGAGACTATGGAAAAGATCATGAATCTGCTACATGAATTCCAAGATCTATTTCCAACCAAATTCTATGAAATGAAAGGAATACTGGGTGATCTGGGAGAGATGAAGATTCCATTAAAGCCTGATGCGAAACCAGTAAGACAAAGACCATACCACTTGAATCCACGATACAAGGAGAGGGTTAAAGCTGAGCTAGATAGGATGTTGGATGTTGGAATCATTGAGCCAGTTGAAGAAGTGGAACGGATCAGCCCTATGGTGGTCCAAGACAAGAAAACCGGTGAAGTTTGAATATGTGTCAACCTCAGAAAATTGAATGATGTCTATATGCATGACCCATTTCCAACACCATTCACAGATGAAGTACTTGAAGGAGTAGGCGGTTAGGAGATGTACTCTTTTACAGATGGATTTTTTGGCTATCACCAGATAAGAATTGCAAAAGAAGATCGACATAAAACAACATTTGTCACTGAATGGGGTTGTTTCTAATACATAGTAATGCCCTTTGGGTTGAAGAATGCACCTGTGATATTTTCCTAGGTTGTTGTCGTTGCATTCAAATATTTCATCCAGAAGTTCCTACAAGTTTAAATGGATGATTGGATAGTCTACAATCTAATTAAGGATCATCTGGCGAACCTGCGACTGATGCTGGAAAGATGACGACATCATCAGATCACGTTGAACTCCAAGAAGTGTATTTTCTGTGCACCATTTGGAATGTTCCTAGGTCACAATATGTGCATGCAAGGATTGTTGGTTGACCCTACAAATATAGCACTTATTTTGAGCTTTCCACCATTGACAAATGTGAAGATGATTAGGGAAACACTAGGGCACACTGGGTATTATCGCAAATTCATCAGAGGATATGTTGTGATTACTACCCCTATGGAGAAACTATTGAAGAAAGATGTTGCATTTTTTTGAAGTCTAGAATGTCAAGAAGATTCGACACACTGAAGGCCAATATGGATTTGGTTCCCATACTTGTGTTCCCATATTGGAACAAGGAGTTCCATGTCCACATCGATGCATCATGTGTTGCGCTGGTAGTAGTGCTCGCGCAGCCAGGAGAAGGAGATCTTGATCACCTGATCACTTTTGCTAGTTGAAAGTTGTCATTTGCTGAGAAAAACTATACGACCACAGAGAGAGAAGGTCTGGCGATGGTATATGCCCTGTAAAAATTCAGGCATTACCTCTTAGGTGGTCATTTTAAGATGTTTACTAACCATTCTGCTTTGAAGTGCCTAGTCAATAAGCCTGTATTGGGGGGGAATATATGTCGCTGGCTACTTCTCTTTTCGGAGTTTGATTTTGAAATAATTTTGAAGCCGGGTTGCTTGAATGTTGGCCCCACCCATCTGTCTCGGATTGAGATAGGCAAGGAACAAACACACATTAACGAGGGACTGCAAGATGCGCAACTGTTCAGAGTCGACATAGCGGATGATTATTATGACCAAATAACCCAATTATTGGCAATAGGAGTTGCACTGAAAGAATTTTCAACAAGTCAGAAGAAGCAATTGGTGGTCAAGGCATTAATTTTTCTGTTGATTACTGGGAAGTTATACAAACTTAGCTCAGATGATATTTTGCGGTGTTGTGTCCTACCACATGAACAAGGCCAGATTATGGAAGAAGCACATGTGGGAGTCGCTGGGGGGCACTATGAGGGTTGTGCTACTGCAAGGAAGGTGCTTCACGCAGGGCTCTGGTGGCCCACCTTACATAATGATGCGACAAATTATGCACGGAGCTACGATGTCTGTCAACACACTAGAAAACCATTGCAGCAGGATGAGTTGTTGCTAGTACTGTAAGTAATCTTGCAACCTTTTAATAAGTGGACTGTGGATTTTGTGGGTCTAATCAACCCACCTAGGAAGAGAAATTGTGCGCAGTACATAATAACAGCAACAAACTACTTGACGATTTGGGAAAAGGCTACACCAATCATAAATTGCACTACAACAACAACAGTCAGGTTCTTATTCACTACAACAAATCTTGGAATTAGCGTCCCTTTTTACTGTAATTGTTTTTTACATTGAGTGGTCAAACTAGATGCTAAATGGGACGCGTCATGGACAAAACTTAAAGCGTCCCAAAAAACATCTTTTTTGCTTCCTAAATAGCATCCTTTATGACGTCCAAAATAGCGTCTCTTTTTTCACTTCTAGAATAGAATCCAACTTTGCTTCCTAAACAACGTCAAGGTTTGTTTCCAGAATAGCGCCCAACTTTGCTTCCTAAATAACATCCTTCTTTTCTTCCTAGCGAGTGTCCGCTTTTGCTTCTTAAATGACACCCCCATTAGCGCCATATTTGCATCCTTAATAGCACCATATTAGCATCCAAATTAGCATCCATTTTTGCTACCGCTTTAGCATCCCATTTTGCACCATGTTTTACTTCCAAATATGTGCCAATTTCCGCTTCCAAATTTGCACCAATTTTTGCTTCCTTTTTTGCATCATGTTTTGCTACCAAAATGACGCCAAATATTTATTCTATTGTTGCACCATATTTTGCTTCCTATGTAGCACCATGTTTTGCATCCAAAGTAACGTCTTATTTTTCTACCATATCAACGCCACGTTTGGCTTCATCATTAGCGCCATGTGTTGCATCCTTTTTAATGCCTAGTTTTGTGTCTCTCATGTTTTGGTCACTAATTTAGTCATTTTTAGTATTTAACCGATATTATAATATCATTAGGGCATGGAGGAATTGAACCACCAACCTCCTGCTTGTAAGGCAGACGTTCTTCCATTGAGCTAGAACCCTTTAAGAATTTGAGAACCTAATTTACAGAGTCCTCTATAATGGTAAAAAGGATCAATACACAACTTTGAGTATCTAATGGTTGAACAAGGCAATAGAGAAAGAGGCTTTTGTAATACCAGAAAGGGCACTCATCAACATCAACAGTGTTGCATGTATCAGAAGATGACAATGTAATAATACCAATTTGGTTACCTAAAATCATGTAGCTTGGGCATTCTGGTTATATCAGGACCTAATAAGCCATGTGATTAGCAATACACATTAGTGCATGCAGATGACCAGAGAAAAAAGCAATGTTCCACCAGTCTAGCTAGCAGCCAAATTATGACAGCATGGTTACAAACATGTAATATCTTGCACCTTATTCTAGTAGACAGACAATTCTACTTTTGGTCCTAGCTGCATGTGATTACACACGAGATAAGTTATAACTTATGTACCAACATAGTTACCTGCATAAGATTAGTTCTAACAAAGTGGGGAAACAAGAGTGAAAACAAAGAGAGTGTGCCTTGAAACAGATTTTATATCATTGCAATGAATTGTGAATTGTTGATTCAAGCATTTAAAAGCATGAGAATTGAGAATCAACTGCATAAATGCATTTGGGAAATTGCATGAGTGCTATAAGGAAACTTAATTCCAATGTATTTAAATATTTGTAAGGCGTAGAAGGAATAGACCACTCACTAAATATGTTGGGAGGTGGGGGTTGAAGGTATTATGGAAGGAATTTTCAATGGAAACATCATACATTGAGAATCTACAATATCTTCCTGAACATAAAAAATGGCGAATACAAAAGAGTAATGTGGCTGAACTACATCAAGTGTATAATGGTACTCATTATGATGAAGGGATCAAAGGGATCAAAAAGAAAGTTTAGAGAAAAGACTAGTACCATTTCTAAAATACTGACCATTCCAAGAACTCCCTAGGAACGGTTTGTTGGCGTCCATTTCTTGTCATTTTCTAGGAACTTTTATAGGTTGTATCCTTCAAGAGATGGGTCATTCCCATAAAACAAATGCAGTAACAATCATTTAATCCTATAGAGCATATTGTATGCCCTCATTTGGATATAAAGGAAATGAGCGTAAAGTTTAAGAAAAACCATCAAGAAGCTTAGATTATTCTGACCTAATATATTGCTAGTAATCAAATACTTAATAGAAGTCAACTATGATAATTCATCTAGTTATCGGTGAGAAGCTAAAGTTACCAGGATATAGATAGATATATGTACATATATGAGAACAAATTGGATACAATATGGTTGGATATGCATATATATAAATACATGTAAAATATGTGTGAGCATGTAAAATACATGTATTTCCTAATATTTCCAAATTTTTAACAAAGTATTTCCCTTGGCTTAATGTATTTCCTAATAAAATGATCTACAAAAATAGCTATTGACCCATTTTCCATTTTTCATATGGCATAGAGTTCCTATTCAAAACATTCTTAAGCTCATAGCTTGGCCCAGTGGAAGGGTGTTATCCTCAATGGGGGTTCTTGAATAGTTAAAAAATGTATAGCTGTGTTTTTTTCAAAATAAGGCCCAAATACGTACAACTGACAAAGGTTTTCATAATTTCATATAAACTAAATGTGTACCTCGTGAATATGAGCTCACTTTTGAAAAATCCTATCCTCATGTTCCAACAGCCTGAATAAAATGCTCCACCCTGTCCAATATTACCTACATGATAAAATGTTTCACATTTTAGTGTGATATCAGCTTAGCTGGAAATACTAGCTGTATCCAAACCAGTTAACACCCTTTCATTCAATGTTCGGTAATTTCAGACACAGGGGATGTCCTATAGCCTTTATAAAAATCCATGTGCATTTGAAATTTCACAAAGACAAAACATTAAACAGCTTTAATGCCAGCAATTGGATAAAGCTGGTCAAGATGAACTCGGTATCATTTCCATCAATATAGGGACATGAGATCTTGCGATTCAAGTGATAATTAAAATTTCAAAGGCCACACAACTTCAGATTGCAAGATTTAGAAGACCAAAGTGAAAATATCACAATATCTAGTAACATATAGTGAAGTCCTTCGGTCAACATAATATTTGCCAACAAAAAATATATAATAAACGCAATCAGTGTCATAATACCTCCCCTACATCTATCAAATAGCCACCCATTGCACTGAATTATTTCTTGTATACAGCCATGAGCAAATTAATTCCACCCTGTAAAATAGAAAATAGCCACCAACAAATTATCTTCTAAGAGAATATTGTCACAGAACCAAAACAGAGAATGTGAGCTATAAAAACAGATCTATAATAAACTGTCTACACACTAGAGATAATCATGCTTAGAAGTTAGAACAACAATCAGCTTGGACATAAAAATATTCCAAGCGTTTCAACTGAAATGAATTTTAGAACAAAATGTAAATTTAGATAATATTTATTTAGCAACTATTTAAGGAATTCAAATAGAATATAGGAGGTGTAACATCTCTACATACAAACCTCACAAATTTCCAATGTAGGCATGTGTGGAAGGAAATCATTGCCAACAAAGAAACAGATGAAGACAAAATCATCCACAACCTGTTCAAAATAAATCTCCAATGGAGGTTTTGGAATCTTCATATCATACTCTAAATATTCACGTAAAACCCAGATGCTGATGAACTGCCAAATATTTGAGATATCAGAAACAAGTTAGATGTAAAAATAATAGTAAACCATCCACATTATCTATAATAATCTTGAAACTTGCTTTAATTATCATGACCTAAATGGGACCGTTATTAGTATTAATGCAACCACACAACTTTAACAAAAAGAAAAAACCTCCAAGCATGCATAACCAAAATCCTAACATCAAAAATTATACCTATATCCGACTTACCTGATAAGGCTTTTTAGGATTAACATTTAGTTCACCACCTTTCTCATCAAAATCTCCTTACTTTCTTTTTGGTTGTCCTTCACATGCATTTGCAAAATGACCAACCTGACCAAAAAGGAAGCATTTGTCTTGTTGTCCAGGCGTAACCACAATCTGCACAATTACATATATAAGGAAAGAGGCAATGTTATCATATTCCTCTCACTATTTTCAAAGACTATAGTAAAAGAGATGACAATGCAATCTGAATGCATTTCAGTCATGCAAACCTATCAGGCAATTTAAAAATTTCATCTTGAACAAAGGATGAGCATTAATTTATGTTTTTCATAAAGGACGAACTGTTAAAAGAGAGTCTCTACTTTTGTGGGGATGATTTTGTCACTGACCATGCTTGGATATAGTGCATGTGTAGCATTTCTAAGCATAACTCCTACCCTCAATGGTTTTTGGTATTTGTCTCCCGGTAACACTCAAGAGTAAAGCCTAGAAATGGGGTTAAGTATTGAAATTTGAACATATATGAGTATAAGAGTTCAAGAGTTTATTTGGTTAACGTTCAGACGTTTATTGGGTTTGGTGAAGGTCATCAACATATAAAACATATCTAGAGATCAATAAGAGTCATATAAATTTGAAAGTACTTCCCATGAGTTCGAAGATAGGACTACCAAAACCTCTTCCCAATACAAAGATGTAATAATTATTTCTAAGAGTTTGACAATGTATGAACCATTGCCGCTTCAAGGCAACGTGATCTAAGAGAATGGGTGGATGTTATAATATGTAATGCATAAAAGTGGAATAAAAAAAATCAGATAGCGATAAAAATGTACTCATTAAATCCTTAAAAGCAAAACCTAGTGGCTGCTTGTGCATGTCAATGCATCATGACCCATATCAAATGAAAATAAGGACCTTGATCTTGATTCTAAGCAAATAATCATGCAATTGAACTACTACACAACAATGAAGAATACCAGTAGTTCTATTACACTATGTTCTCTATAAATCAAGAGCACTAGCCTCTCTCAAAATTGAGAAGTGCACCTCATGAGTAGACAATGCTAACATGATTAGATCAGCATCCTGCAGCCATTCGGACAAAGGCATTTACCAACAACAATATTTGAATATCATTCGTTATTATAATTTCCTTTTCCTTGAACAATGAAGCACTTACCAGCCCATATAAGGAATGTCTTGTATTGGGATGAAAACCTGCAAGATTTCTTTGCAGGAAAATATACGTCATGATTTTGTGCTTGCCTTCACCAGAACACTTGCATCAGAGAGAATGACCTTCAAAATCGCAATCAAACACAATTAAAATACATGTAACAAGAAGGAGAAAAAGGAGAGACCAAAACATAATCCAACAAAAAAGTGCATATATCTGGAATATAAGGCAAGAAAAGCATCAACAGTTAGTTTTTTTTTTAATTTATATTTTCATGCTGATATGGTGCAGCAGCAAAAATGTGATTGGGGCATACCTTGATATTTCGCCAGCCAAGATCATAGTTTAATTTCATGTGTATGTAATATTGAAGAGCAATTGACAGTGTCACCATAAATTTCGTCCCAGGAGTAATTATATTTGAGTCACATGCTTCGGACTTCACTTTAGGAGCTAAAACCCTACCTTCTTCCTCAATTGTTTTCTTAATCTTTCCTCTTCAGCCGCCTGACAAGTGCATGCAAAAACATTAAACCTCATTCTCGTCTTGAAAGTATGTTTTGTTGTGCTTATAAACATCTTCTCTTTTGAATATTATTACCATTTTTCCTAACACTCACCAAATCAGCTGCATCTTTGGCTACCCTGAAACGATGGGAACGCTGCTGGTTCATCTTAGCTCTTGGTGCAACACCATCTATAACAGGTGAAATTTGAATAAGATTCTCTATGCTACCAATAAAATTCCACATAGGAACATAAAATATTAAAATAAGTAATCAAACATTTCAAACCTATCTGATGTTGGAAATATAGGTTGGCAAGAGTTGTCATTGATGTCAAGAAGAGTTCCGTAATGACCAACGAGTAACCAAGACATTATGGCAGGGAAAAACTCAGTAAAAGTGAAAGAAAGTCAAAGGAAGTGATGGCATGGCATATGTGATGATGTGGCATGTGTGATGAGGCTTAGAACACTTGTGATGGTGTCCTGGAGTCATCAGATAGTCATGGTTGCAATTTGACATCATTCTGGTAAGTTATGACAATTTTTGTGCAAAACTGGAAAATGTATAGGAAATTTAGTAAAAACAGCCATATAGAAATGCCCGCCATAATTTGTAGGAGAATTAAAATGCTCGCCCCTCATGGTCATTCTGAAGTTTTTTTAGTGTTATACATAAAAATCATCTCATTTTTCATTGATCATGTCTGAGGAAAACGTTATAGGCCTGGAAAAACAAGGTTTCAGGTTGTTTTGCACTATTTTTATACTAGCAAAAACTGCATAAAGTGCCTCAGGGAAATGCCCGCCATTTTGTCTAGGAAGGTGATAAAAATAAAATGAAAGAATAACGTTGAAGCTGGCTGATAGGTTCAAATGACCATAGTTTCAGATTGTTTTAAAAATGTGTGAGGAGAAAAATACATAATTTCCAAAACAGGGTTAAAACCAATTTTACTGCCTTTTTGTATAAGATAAGAAAAAATGGCTCCAGAAAAATGCCTGCCAATTCCTGTGGGAGAAATATTAAATTGTTTTGAAGACATGGGGATCTATTATGTTTTATGTTGCATCCATCCATGGCTTAATATCTCTCAAAGAGTCCTTGAGGAAAAATATATCAACTTGCCAAAAAGCCTCCTGGCACAGTAAAAAGCCAGAGTTTGTCAAAATTGTCTAGTGTTGAAAAACAGTGATGAAAAGCCATTTTTAAATTCCCACCATAAATTGTATGTGGAAGGAAATGCCCGCACAAGATGATCAAACTATATCATGGTATTTGGTCTATCTAACCATGTCTCTAGTTTGTCTTGGAAGAAGCTAAGGAAGTAAATATTAAATTGTCAAAAGTGCTTCCCAGTCAAATTTGCACTGTTTCAGGAAAATGCCCGCCATGACTCAGAATTTGATACTGACAACAACAATGGGAAAACCTACTCCGGATGATAGACCATCTATAGAAACATTGTTGTCTACATTTAATTGATGTTTTGCCTGATCATAGTCTAAGACAATGTGATCTGTCAGTCTGGGTAAGTCTTATAACTCAGCAATAATCCTTAATCTTATTGGTTGAAAAAATTCTCCTCTTCAAGACTCCAACTCCTAGTCAACATTCTGCCACATGAAATACTTTAGGGAAGTTCTATTGTTAATAATCTATTTGCAAAGGCAACTAAATGCTATTGGAACTTGAGGCTCTAACTTTATCTCTTTGTATATAGAATGTTTCAACATCTAGGAAGAAACAATAATGTTACTTGTATAGTTGGTTTCTCTAATTTTACCAGGTCATTCCTAATCATTGACTTCAATGGCAAGTCACCTAATCCAAAAAAATAGGTATGGTTTCTGAAATAGATATGGGTATTAGAAATGCCACTCAATTTTTTTGCAAATGTGGAAACTACATTATTGTTCTATTTATGTAAAGAATTTAAATATTCATCGATATTATGCAAAAAATTATGCTAGTTTTGCATTAACACCATATCCATTATTTTTCCTATTTTTACCAAGTTTATATATATATATAAGCTGCTTTTTTTTCTCCCTTTCTACTTTATACTTGTGGGTATGTCCCATGCCACTTAGGATAATAATTGAAATTTTTGTTTGAGTTGAAAATACCCATTCCATGTTGCCGGGATACATCCCAAAAATGTTGCCCAAAGTTTCTGTACAGGAAATGGCTGGGAAGTGTTTCTGAATCATTCTTGAAGAGCTCTGTACTAATTTCCATATCTCAAATGTTTTGGGTTTGGAAACATGGGAGAGGGTTCAGGTTTTAGCGACAATGGTTCGATGTTGACATTTTGATGACCATTTCTTGGAGAACTTCTAAAAAACAACTTTAATTATGTATCTTAACCTCTTAGGACAAGTTTATTATAAAATTGTCCTTAACATTCAAAATATGATCCGACTACTATTCAAGCAAACCCCTTTTTCGAAAACCTAGATAATGATGTACCACCGGGAAAACCATCAAATCTGAGAAAGAATGGTGCATAATATAGAACCTGGTCTAGGTTATCCTGGTAAAGTTACTCCTAAAGGAAATACCAAAAGTATGGGAATAGTCTTACAGAAGTATGAGAATAGCCTTAGAAATGGCAATGGAAAGCAATGTTAAGCCTCAAGGAAGTAAAAACAAGGCATTTAATCAAAGTACAACTTCTATCAGAAAATGAAGATAACGTCACATATGTCATATGTTGAAATAGCAAAAAAAACTGTTAACAAATTAAGTACCTAAAGTGAAATGATTGTAAACACAAGTAAGCAACAGTGTTCTCAAGCTAAACAAAACACGTTTTATCAAATTTACCTGTCTGGAGTTACCTCAAAAAATTAGCTTGGATGCCATGAAATAATCAAATTGCTTACACAATTCAACGAACCTTCATACTCAACTCCATTAGCAATAAATCTTGTGTCAATGCACCTGGATATCAAGCATTAAATTTAGAGGATTAAATATTTGACCGATAAACCATCAAACAAATTCTATAACCAAATGTGTTATTTCCTCAATATCAATGCTCGAGACATACCCTTTTACATCTACCTAATATCAAGAACTGACATATCTCTAGGAACCAAGCATTCAGACCTAAACAAATGTAAGGATGTACCATAATCTTTGGTGTACGATACAGATTGTTAAACAATAATATTAGAGGCCTCTATCACCGACTTCGATTGGACATAAGCTAAATGATTATATTTTCAACCAACCTCTACATACAAATTCCAGAGGAGCTAAGTGTTGTGTGCCATAATTATGCTCCCACATTTTGCAAACATGTCTATCAGGGCATTCACCAAAAGCACATCGAACTGATATCTACTTCTGATTATTTTTTCATAGATTTCCATACCCAGTTCTAGAGCTGCCATGTTGGCACATGCTGGGAGGATGGTGGTGAAGATTTTGAGTTTGGTTCCACACCTACCAATTGCATTTGATGAAAAAGATGTAGAACCTCCTCACAATGCCCATTTTGCACAAATCCGGCAATCATTGTATTCCATGAAACCACTTCTCGTTGAGGCATTTCATTGAACAGCTTCAGGGCCTAGTCAACATACCCAGTATGTGTAAAAACTACAATCATAGCATTCCATAAGACGACATCTCATAGAGGCATTTTGTTGAAAAGTCTTAGGGCTTCACCTGTAAGCCCGTTCTATGCAAATGATTTGTTCATCACATTCCATGAGACTACATCTCGTTGAGGCATTTCCGTAAAGAGTTTATGTGCTTCATACACAAGCCCATTATGTTGATGAAATTGTAACTTCAGAATGTATTCACTTGTATTTCTTATCTATTGTAACCCGATGTTTATTCTGGGATGTTATCATGTTATGTCATGCCCCGATGTTCCGATCAGGAGAATCAACAATGTAAACAAGTCATGTCAAGTCATTATGGGTAACCCTCCTATTGTCTAAGGGTTAAAGTCCCCGCAGTTCCAGGGTACTAGGGTTATTAGACTCTTCTAGAGAGGTCGAACCTAGTAGGGTTTTAGTCATGCTGGGATTAGTATAAATAGAGATTTGGACTCTCTATTTAACACACATCTCAAATACACTCAAGTGTAGCACATAGTTGAGGAAGGAGAAGACACTGGGGCTAGACAAGAAGAAGGTTACTGCTATTGGGAGAGCATCTTACTGTTTTGTGGTCTTACCTTTTGTGTTGATTCTATCTCTAAGGAATTTGCGGGGTTTTCTCCATTTATGGTTTCCCTAAGTAAAAACACTATGTTCATTGTCTCTTGTGTTTGATTGTTGTAGTTGTTGTTCTCTCAGCTAAATATCCTAACATAATGCTAGCTTGAATGTTGAAAAACTAACATGGTATCAGAGCTAACCTAAGAAGAAGACACTGTGAAGTTGTGAGAACTAGGGCTTCCTACTTTGTGGATCTCTCTCCATAGATTTTCAGCAAAAGAAGGTTGGAATAACTCTCCTCCCTAGTGCGCATCTTTCTGTCGAAGCATAATCCAATTCTGAGGTTTTTCAATTTTGGACCCGACACTACTGCCAGAAATTAGGGCTTTTCACAGAAGAGGAATTTTTCAGTGAGTCCAGGCCTGGATTGATCTCCTCCCCAAAATCAAAGTTAGGGATCAATTTCAAAGCATTTGGTTGGACAGAACTCCGGAAAAGAAAAACCCTAATTTGCTCCTGAACCAGCTCTGCAGGATTTCAGCTCAAAAATTCAGATCCGACATCTTGACCTGGTAAGATCTAAAATATTTTGTATTTCCATTTGAGGTTCTCAGTTAAGATGTCTCATCATACCAAGCTTGATGAAAAGCTTGAGGGAGCTGATAACTTCTAAGCTTAGAAGTATAGGATCTCCCTGGTCCTGGAAGAGAATGAGTTAGACTCCTACATCCATGAGGAGGTTCCAGGTCCCAGAGGGAGATGAGTCTAAGGCCTTGCATAAGAAGAAGTTGGTTATGGCAAAGAGAATCATTATTGATTCTATCAAGGATCATCTCATACGATAGGTGTCCTCCCTAAAGACACCTAAAGCTATGTTTGATGCCCTAACCAAATTGTTTGAAGGGAAGAACATAAACCGGAAGATGACTTTGAGAAACCAACTGAAGAATGTGAAGATTCAGAATGCAGAAACAATCTAGTCTTAATTCACAAGAGTTTCTCAGATCAAGGAACAACTAGAAGTAGTATATGAATAAGTGGAAAATTCAGAGATTGTGATGACTACCTTGAATGGCCTCCCTAAGTCATGGGATTCTTTCATCCAAGGAACCTGTGCTAGAAAGAAGTTAGTCAAGTTCAACAGACTATGGGAAGAGTGTTCTCAAGAAGATGCTTGGATAGCAGCTCAAGAAGAAAAGATGGGAAGTGAAGATCAAGCTCTCTTGGTACACTCCAAGTCAACCAAAAGAAGATCTCATCACCCTAGAGGTAAGCACTATCACAAAGATAACACTAGAAAATATTTGTCTAGAGTCATATGTTATAAATGTGATGAAGCAGGACATTATGCAAAGAATTGTCTGAAGAAACAAAAACTAATAAAAAGGAGCAACAAAAGAAGACATCTTGCTCATGCTGCAGAGGACGATGAACCATCCAAGAAAAGAACCAGATATGAAAGTGAAGATTCTTCAAGCGAGGATGAATATGTTTTCATATCCGCTCTCACAAGAAACATTACTCATGGAAGCAATGATTGGCTCATAGATAGCAGGGCTTCCAAACATATGACAGGATTCAAGGAATCCTTTGTGAGACTGTCAGAACATGAATCACCTCACAAGGTGAAGCTAGGAGATGACTACTAATATCCAATAAAAGGCAGTGGGGAATCTTCCTATAAACTAGACTCTAGAAAGCCTCTAACAATGAAGGAAGTATTGTTTGTTCCAGGACTCAAGAAGAACCTCCTCTCCATATCGACATTAGATGCAAAAGAAATGCGGGTTGCATTCATAGATGGTCAAGTCATCATGTGGCCAAAAGGAAAGACTATCGATGATGCGGTGGTGATTGGAGAACAAGAAGGAGGATTGTACAAATTAAAGGGCCATCCAGAACAAGCCTTGGTCCATGATACAGTAGAGCCAAGTGAAATTTGGAATAGAATGCTTGCACATGTTCATTATAGAGCACTACCTATTGCAAGCAAAGCTATTGAAGGTCTTCCAGAAATCCAAGCAACACATGATGGGGTCTGCAAGGGATGTGCGAAAGGAAAGAATACAAAGAATACATTTCCAAGAAGCAAAAGCAAAGCAAAAGGAATCTTGGAAATCATCCACTCCGATGTATGCGGACCTATGTCATCAAACTCACTAAGCGAGTACACATATTATGTTTCCTTTATTGATGATTTTTCTAGGAAGACATGGGCTTACTTCATGAACAACAAAGATGAAGTATTCAGGAAGTTCAAGGAATTCAAAGCCTTGATCGAGAATCACACAGACAAGAAGATCAAAAAATTTCGATCAAATAATGGTGGAGAATTCACATCCAATGAATTCAAAGAGTTATGCAAAGACTCGGGGATTAAGAGGGAGTCCACTCCTTATAATCCACAACATAATGGGATTGCAGAATGGAAGAATAGAACTATCATGGAAGCTGCAAGAGCTATGCTTCATTATCAAGATCTTCCTATGAATCTTTGGGCAGAAGCTGCCAAAACAACGGTGTATGTACAGAACCATACTCCACACAGAGTACTCGAGAACAAGACTCCTGAAGAAGTCTTCTCCGGTAAGAAACCAGAATTCAGCCATCTCAGAATATTCGGTTGTCCTGTGTACATACACATTCCAAAAGAGAAGAGAGCCAAATTAGATCCTTCAAGAAAGAAGGGTATATTTGTGGGATACTCTAAAAGCTCGAAGGCTTACAGAATATATTTCCTAGGATTTAAGAAGATTGACATCAGTAGGGATGTGACATTTGATGAAGACACAGCTTACAACAAATCCAGAAAGAAACCTGTTGAAGAACCTGAAGAAGCAGAAGCACCCAGAATTCATGATACAACCATGAATGAAGAAACTCAAGAAGAAGATCGAGAATTTGAAGAACCACAAAGACCTGTAGATCCACCTCTAGAGAAGAATCCTCATAAAAGGAAACCTGCTTGGGTACAAGAACTTATCCAAGGTGCGGAAAGATATGGGGCTCTAGAAGAGAATCGCAGAGAAAGAAAGAGGACCAAATTTTGCTCTGGGTATATAGCATTACTATGTGATTTCATTAATAAAGAACCTTCCAGTTATGAAGAAGCGGTGGAATGGAAAGAATGGAAGGATGCTATGATCGAAGAATATCAATCGATCATGAAGAATGATGTTTGGGATGTTGTCCCAAGACCAGACAAGAAGTCATTTGTAACTTCCAAATGGATCTACAAGATTAAGCATGCTGCAGACAGTAGCATTGAAAAATATAAGGCAATATTTGTGGCTCGAGGTTTCTCTCAGAAAGAAGGAATAGATTATGAAGAAACCTTTGCACCTGTAGCCAGATACACTTCCATCAGATCAGTACTTGCTCTGGATGCAGTGATGAAATGGAAGATACACCAGATGGATGTCAAGACTGCTTTCTTGAATGGTGTAGTGGAAGAGGAAGTGTATGTAGAACAGCCACTCGGCTTTGAGACACATGATAGGGAGTCTCATGTGTGCAGATTGAAGAAAGCCCTGTACGGTTTGAAACAAACACCCAGGACATGGTACGACAGAATTGACAGCTTTCTATCTAGTTTGAGCTTTACCAAGAGTAAAGCAGATTCCAACCTTTACTACAAGGTTGAAGATGGCAACCCAATGATGCTTCTACTATATGTAGATGATCTATTTGTGACAAGTATGGATGGATTGATTGCTGATATGAAGAGAAAGCTTGCTGCCAAGTTCGAGATGAAGGACTTGGGTATGATGCATTATTTTCTAGGTATGGAGGTGTGGCAAAGTGCAGATGGAATCTTCCTTAGACAAGGGAAGTATGCAGTAGAGATCCTAAAGAGGTTTGGGATGATGGACTGCAAGGCTATGGCCACACCTATGGCATCGAACCTAAAGCTATTGAGCAATGCTTCATCAAAGTCGGTTGATGCTACAATGTATCGTCAGATGATTGGGTCCTTGATGTACTTGACGAACACAAGACCAGACATTTGCTTTGTTGTGAACACCTTGAGCCAGTTCTTGATAGATTCGAGAAATTTTCACTTGATTGCTGCAAAGCGTATTCTAAGGTACCTAAGGGGTACAATTGATTATGGGCTCAAGAACAATGAGAATCAGAAGATTAACCTGGAGGGTTATGTTGATTCATATTGGGAAGGCAGTGCCATCGATAAGAATAGCACTTCAGGGTGTTGCTTCAGTATGGGATCAGGTGTGATCTCCTAGTTTAGCAGGAATCAATCATGTGTGGCACTGAGTACAGCTGAAGCAGAGTATGTCGCAATTGGTTCAGCCAGTTGTGAGGCAGTATGGTTGCAGAAGCTACTGTCTGATTTATTTGATCTCCAAATGGATGCTACTTGTATACATGGTGACAACCAGAGTTGCATGAAGTTGTCAGAGAATCCAGTGTTCCATGACAAGTCAAAGCATATCGAGATCAAGTATCACTATATCAGGGATATGGTGCAGAGGGGAGCAGTGAAGATCCAGTATGTTGCAATGAAGGAACAGATAGCTGATGTGTTGACGAAGCCATTGGCTAGGGTGAAGTTTGAGTACTTCAGGGAGAAGCTTGGTATTCTCTAGATAGAGGTTTCCTCCAAAGGGAAAGTGATGAATCCCATAGCCATTCTGACGAGCAAGTCAGATGTAAGGGTTGAGCTATTCTGTCATGGTAAGAGGATTTGGTTCCTTCCATGTCAGATATGAGTGTTGACTGCCACTCTGGGAATGGAGGTACCTGGTCAGTTACCAGGAACGCTCAGTCTGAGACTGAAAGAGACATTCTGACGAGTAGGTCAGATATAAGGGCTGAGCCATTTTGTCATGGCTAAAGGATTAGGTTCCTCCCATGTCAAATATGAGTGCTGACCATTCTGATGAGTAGGTCAGATGTAAGGGCTACTGCCACTCTCTGGGAGAGTGGAGGTACCTAGTCCATTACCAGGTAGCTTAGTCTGGGACCGAGGGCCATTCTGACGAGGGTGTAGGATTTGGTTCCTACCAGGTTATATGTGAGTGCATGCCTTTCTAATGAGTAGGTCAGATGTGAGTGCTAGCCATTCTGATGTAGGATGAGCTCCTACATAGATGTAAGGGCTACCGCCTTTTTGACGAGTAGGTCAAATGTGAGTGCTGGCCATTCTGATGTGACTGTAGGATCAAGTCCTACATGATTAGATATAAGGGATACTGCCTTTCTGACAAGCAGGTCAGATGTGAGTGCTAGCCATTTTGACGAGTAGGTCAGATGTAAGGGCTACCAAAGACCTATGAGGAGGTAGGCATACACCCAGCATGAAAGAAGGCTGGCTCTGTAGAACTTCCTATGATGAGAATAATCATGAGATAGCACATATGATGATGACCAAATGAGATCCAGATTGAGATATGATCCAGATCCAATTATGATGACTCTGAGAGATCCAGATCCAATAGTGATGATCTAGATCGAGTGATGATCCAGATCCAGTAGTGATGATCCAGATCCAGTGATGTTCCGGATCCAGCAGTGATGATCCAGATCAAGTGATGATCTAGATCGAACAATGATGATCTAGATCCAGTGATGATCTAGATCCAATGATGATATCCAGTTATGATGATCCAGATCCAGTGATGATGTCCAGTTATGATGATCCAGATCAAGTGATGATCCAGATCCAGTAGTGATGATCCAGATCGAGTGATGATCCAAATCTAGTGATGATGATCCAGATCGAGTGACGATCCAGATCCATAAAAGAAGATGGCATGAAGATAAAGATGACTTGGAGATGCAGATGACGAGAAGATCCAGAGAAGAAGACCAGTGATGAAAATTGTGTCGAGAGAATACCTTCTTAGTTAAGAGGGAGTGTTGATGAAATTGTAACTTCGGAATGTATTCACTTGTATTTCTTATCTATTGTAACCTAATGTTTATTCCAGGATGTTATCATGTTATGTCATGCCTCGATGTTCCAATAGGGAGAATCAATAATGTAAACAAGTCATGTCAAGTCATTGTGGGTAACCCTCCTATTGTCTAAGGGTTAAAGTCCCCGTAGTTCTGGGGCACTAGGGTTATTAGACTCTCCTAGAGAGGTCGGCCCTAGTAGGGTTTTAGTCATGCCAGGATTAGTATAAATAGAGAGCTAGACTCTCTATTTAGCACACATCACAATTACATTCAAGTGTAGTGCGTAGTTGAGGAAGGAGAAGACATTGGGGCTAGACAAGAAGAAGGTTACTGCTGTCAGGAGAGCATCTTACTATTTTGTGGTTTTACCTTTTGTGTTGATTCCATCTCTGAGGGAGTTGCATGGTTTTCTTCATTTATGGTTTCCCCAAGGAAAAACACTATGTTCATTGTCTCTTGTGTTTGATTGTTGTACTTGTTGTTCTCTCAGTTAAAGATCCTAACATAATGCTAGCTTAAATGTTGAAAAACTAACAAATATTAGAGGCCTCTATCACCGACTTCAATTGGACATAAGCTAAATGATTATATTTTCAACCAACCTTTACATACAAATTCCAGAGGAACTGAGTGTTGCATGCCATAATTATGCTTCCACATTTTTCAAACATGTCTATTAGGGCATTCACCAAAAGCACATCGAATTGATATCTACTTTTGATTATTTTTTCATAGATCTCCATACCCAGTTCCAGAGCTGCCATGTTGGCACATGCTGGGAGGATGGTGTTGAAGATTTTTGAGTTTGGTTCCACACCTGCCAATTGCATTTGATGAAAAATATGTAGAGCCTCCTCACAATGCCCATTTTGCACAAATTCGGCAATCATTGTATTCCATGAAATCACATCTCATTGAGGCATTTCATTGAACAGCTTCAGGGCCTAGTCAACATACCCGGTATGTGTAAAAACTGCAATCATAGCATTCCATAAGACGACATCTTGTAGAGGCATTTTGTTGAAAAGTCTCAGGGCTTCACCTATAATCCCATTCTATGCAAATGATGTGTTCATCACATTCCATGAGACTACATCTCATTGAGGCATTTCCATAAAGAGCTTATGTGCTTCATACACAAGCCCATTCTATCCAAATCTAGCAATCATCAAGCTCCATGAGGCCATGTCATGTTAACGCATCTCTTTGCACAGTTTCGAGGCTTCATCAACAAGCCCATTTTGTAAAAAACCTGCAATCATCGCATTACACACGACGACGCTTATTTGTGGTATTTTCTAAAAGAGTTTCAGGAATTCATCAACATGGCCCTTACGTGCAAATCCTATAATAATCAAACCACATCTTGTTGAGGCATTTTGTTGAACAGTTTCAGAGCCTGGTCCACAAAACCATTATCTGCAAACCCTGCAATCATTGAATTCCATGAGACCATGTTTCTCTGAGGCATTTCATTAAACATTTTAAGGGACTCCTCAACAAGTGCATTATGTGCGTACCCTGCAGCCATTGTTGTCCAGGAGACAATATCTCCTTGATGCATTTTGTCAAACACTTCACATGCCTTCTCTGTAAACCTGCATTTTGCATACATGTCTACGAGGGAACTCATCACAAAAAAATTGGACTCATATCCACATCTTATTATATGTTGATGTATTTCCAGACCCTGGACGAGGGATAGTAGGTTGGCACAGGCTGGACAAACATAAGCAAAAATGAATTGATTGGGTTAGATGCCTGTTTTTTGCATTTGGTGAAAGAGTGCCAATGCCTCCGCGTGATAAACTCCATGTTTTGTATAACTTGCAATCATGACAGCCCAAGAGCACACATTTTGCTCAGGCATTTGATCAAAAACTCTACGAACGTCCACCACATTTTCACACTTGGCATATGCATTGACAAGGGTATTGCCGAAAATTGTGCTTGCCATGAATCCCGTCTGATTGATATGAACGTGGACTAATTTGGCCTCTAGTGAGGCTTTTCTCTTAATGCAACCCTGTAAGAGACACACACAGTTGTGAGAATTGTGGACATAGTTGTCTGTGATATTTCAAATGTGTAGAGCCTCCTTCAAATGTCCCTGAGCATGACGAGCGTTAGCATTGCAGTGTGTTTGACTTTGAACACTGATACTAGTGGCAAACAATCGGAGTTGAAGGGGGTGAAAGATCGTCTGAACGAACAAAACCATTTTTCTTACCAATGCCTAAAGGTACTTGGAATTTTGTTCATTTCCATGACGCTACTCCCACCATGCACCACCAGTGATCAAATTTGAAGGGTGACGCTGCTCCCGCCACTCACCACCAGTGATCAAATTTGAAGGGTGGGTATTAATTTCAAATGGTTGTGCTCCCGTGTATTAATTTCAAATGGTGGTGCTCCCGACACTCACCAGTGATCAAATGTGAAGGGTGGATCTTAATTTCAAATGGGGAATTTCTTCTTGGAGCCCAATGAAAGGTGAAATAAGTAATTGTACTTCAATTGATAAGATAAGTATAACTTAACTAAATCTTTCACTAAAAAAATGTAAAAAATAAATATTGTTCTTTCAATTTTTTACAATTTTTAATAATTGAGCATTCCTCAATATTTAAATGAAAAAATGATATATTTTCAAAAAAACTTGTTTTGAACACATTAAGTTGTCATGCCTGTATCATTAATTTTACAGTTCAGTAACATAACAACTATTCTATTGTATTTTTTTAAAGTTGGAGCACACTTCATTATACAAAAAAAAACTACTTAGACTATGTCCTAACCATATTGAGGCATTCTAGTGCAATCGAAGCTTGAGAGATCTAAGAATTATAAGGAATGGGCACCTAACAGGAATAATACATAACTCAGAAAACATTAAAAAAAAATCCTACATACCAGGCAAGTTAGCAAAGCTCTATATCAAAATTGTTTTCCATGTCGATGTCTTCCACTACCCTCTTTATTGTCTTACCAAAAGGCATGCTAATGAGGAAGAAGACCTAAAATTATGGACTTCACCTTCAAATAATGCCTTGCAATCACATTGGTAAGGAGTGATAAGAATATCATAAACGTGTCAAATGTTAGTTGATATTGTTAATTAAAGACTTATATGGTAAATTTAATATAATACTTACTTATACTTGTCTCTTACTCTTTGCGTCTTGACACATTTAATATTTTATGGTTGTCTCTACGCCTTGACCCAATTCGTATTATAAGGTGAGGATGTGCATGCATAATAATCCTTAGTTATGACTATGAGATGAGGATTTAAAGGGAAGAGGATGTAAATACAAGTAAATTTTATATGTATTTTGGTGGCGTTGAGGACAAATGTTGTGAGAAACCACAATATTTGGAAGGACGGAGGGAGATTACATCACGATCATGCCACCCATCAAATTAAAGACTATTCTTGAGCCAACAATTGTTTTTTTTTAATTAATAACCATTGTTTCTCCATATCATGTGCCCCATGACACTTCTCTATAGCAATGCATAAATCGACCTCTGCATAGTTTGTGATCCTAGCTACATGTCATTATTTGTATTTGCATGACATCGAGTGTCGTTTATAGTTGTCGCGAGTCCATGATATTCATGCAAGAAATTAATTCTTATAGAAAAGGACTCATCAAACCAACCTTTTGAATTTCATTTTGACGAAAAAAAGAGTGGACATTGGTAGCGAGTTTCACATAGGTAGTAGGCACAAAGTTTTGAGCTCGTTTCAGGCCTAGCAGTAGACTAGTAGTTATTTTTTGTTATAGTCGTAGTTGTTGACATATTTACACACTTTAGATTGTAGCCCCAAGTGACTTGAGATTTAGTGTCACATCTCGATGGCTAGTGTCTCGTAGTCATCAATTATTATTGGTCATCTTGCACAACTAAGCAGTGAGTGCATGGCATGAGTGACTGAGTGATTATAATATTTCCAATATTTTGAATGATGAGTTGAAATTTATAGCATAGAAATTTTAACATCTTGAGAAATTTATATGGATGGGTAATTTCAAATGTTTCCCTTTGATAGGTAATATCTCTTGATTCGATATTATTCCCTTGCTAATGCATATATTTATACAATGCATATGACAGCTGGTGATCTAAGACTCATAGTGCATCCAGAAGTTGATACTCCCGTCTCCTTATCACCATCAAAATCTAAGTCTGAGTACCCAATAAGTTTGAAGTCATCCACTTTAGAGTACTTGAGTCCAACGTCTTGAGTCCCCTTCAAGTATCTTAGAACTCTTTTTGTAGCTGACCAGTGTCCTTCACAAGGTTTATGCATGAACCTTGAAAGTATGCCAACAACATAAGAAATATCTGGTCTAGTTGTTGTAAGGTAGATAAGGCTTCCTACAAGTTGTCGATACTTGGTCGCATCCTCAAATTCTTTTCCTTCGCTGGATGTGAGCTTCATTTTCTATTCCATTGGAGTAGAGATAGGGTTGCATTCTATCATGCAAAATTTGTTTAGTAGTTCTCCAACATATTTTTTCTGAGATAGGAATATGTACTTAGGATGTTGAGTGACTTCAATTCCTAAGTAATAGTGGAGATGTCCCATATCTGTCATTTTAAAGATCTTTTTCAAATATTTCTTTATGGATGCTATATAGCTCTCATTGTTCCTTGTCATCAAAAGATTATCTACATACACCACAAGATACACAACTGATCTTCCTACTTTCTTTATAAATAGTGTTGCATCATCAAGATCAAAATGTTTGAAATTTAACTTCGAAAGATGCTTGGTTAACTTTTCATACCATGCGCGAGGCGCTTGTTTTAGGCCATACAAGGATTTGACAAGCTTGCATACCTTTTGTTCTTTTCCTCTCACAACAAAGCCTTCTGGCTGGGACATGAAGACATTCTCTTTCAAGTCTCCATTCAAGAAAGCAGTCTTCACATCCATCTGATGAACTTTCCACCCTTTCTGAGCAGCTAAAGAGAGTAAGGTACGGATGGTAGCCCATTTTGCTATAGGAGAGAACATTTCTTCATAGTCAATTCCTTCCTTCTGTGCATAGCCTTTTGCTACAAGCCTCGCTTTGTGCTTGTCAAGTGAGCCATCTGATCTATATTTGTTCTTGTACACCCACTTGCAGCCAATTGGTTTGGTTCCAATTAGAGGGTCAACCAGCTTCCAAGTTCCATTCTTTATGAGTGCATCATACTCATTCTACATAGCTTCTTTCCACTCAACTCGAGTAGAAGCTTCTTCAAAGGAAGTTGGTTCAAAGTTAGAAGATAAATTAAATTCACAATCAAATGATACATCCATGTCATCAGCTGAATTATCTGCTCCTCCTCCATCTTCATGTCTTTTCGAACTTCTCGTTCCCATATTTCCAACTTCATCTGGATGGACACTTTCAAGTGTCTTTGTGGCCCATTTAGGAATCTTCTGTGATGGTCCTGGTTGATCAGTTGGTGGTGCTTCATCATTAATTGAGAGTCTTTCAATTCTCTCAATCACATCATCCAATTGAACCTCTTATTCAAGTGAAGTAGCAGGAACTTCTTCATGCGAGGGAGTTGGTGCTTCATATGGAAATTCCAAAGGTTGATCCAGAATAGGAATCCCCCCTTCAAGGTTTGGAATTTCACATTCATTTTCTGAATATGTCTTTGGATGAGGATATTTTTCCAAATGATCAAGCTGTCTCTCAATGGACTGGTCATTTTTATTAGTTTCAAGAAAAATGACATCTCTGGAAATAACAAACTTCTTGTTTACCTCATCATACAAACAGTATGCGTTGGAGTATTCTTCATACCCCAGGAAAATGTATTTTTTGCTTCGAGCACCAAGCTTGTTTCTTTGCTCCTTTAGAATCAAGGCATAACAGGTGGAACCAAAAACTCCGAGATGCCTGATTGAAGGGAGATGGCCAAACCACATTTCATGTGGAGTCTTGTTATCAAGAGCATTTGAGGGACTTCTGTTTCTCAAATAGGCTGCACATTTCACTGCATCACCCCAAAACATTAGTTTTACATTCTTGAAAAACATCATTGAGCAGACCATATTCATTATGGTTCTGTTCATTCTTTCTGCTACACCGTTTTGTTGAGGATTATAGGGAACTGTAGTCTGATGTGCAATTCCATGTTGGCGAAGATAATCTTCAAAAGCATTTGAAGTGTATTCTTTCCCATTATCAGTACGAAGTGTACCAATTTTTTATTGTGCTTGTTTTTCTATCAATGCATGAAAGTCTTTGAATGTTTGAAATGCTTCTGATTTTGTCTTTAAACAGTAAATCCAGCACATTCTTGAGTAGTCATCAACAAATGTCATAAAATACTTATTCCCATTTGCAGAAGGAGTTGGCATTGGGCGACATAAATCAGAATGCACTAATTCTAATTTCCTACTTGCTCTGAAATTAGATTCATGGAATGGCAGCTTACTATGTTTCCCTAATATACATGCATCACATTTGTTCTTTTCTTTGGGAATGGTGGGAAAACCAAATACACCATTCTTTCTCAACAAACGAAGACTATTATAATTTAGATGACCAAATATTGCATGCCATAATGAACTAGATGACAAATTACCTTCTCCATGCTGAGAGAGGTAGGCATAGTTCTGAACTCTTGCAGATGAACCCTTTAGCTTAAGCAGCTTCCCATCTTCGTATCCAGTCATGATGACTTGGTTGTCAGAGGACTTTCTTATTTCTATGATTCCATCAAACATGTGGATGGAATGGCCTCGCTGTCGAATCTCCACCAAGGACAGCAGGCTTCTCTACAACTCTGGAAGATAAAGAACATTCTTCAACAAGAAATCAGGGAATCCAGGCATCTTTAGTCGAATGGTGCCCATTCCCTTTGGTTTAAGACTTGACTTATCTGCAAAGTACACTATGCCATTTATTGTTTCATTAAGTTCTTCAAAATAGTCTTTTCTAAAATTCATGTGTGATGTTGCACCAGTATCAAGCAGCCAACAATCTTTGTAAGATGAAAGTGAAGTCATTTCATTAATTCCAAGATTACAATGTTCAACAATACAATGAGCAGAATCAGAAGATTTACTAGCATCTTGGTTTTTATTGTCATCTTTCTTCTTGTTCTATTTGTCTTTGATGGAGTCCCATGAATCCCAACACCGATCTGATGTGTGCCCAGTCTTTCCACAATGCTTGCACTGTAAATCTGATCTTTTGTTGGAGTTGTTTCTGCCCCCTCTTCCTTTGAAATTTCTTCTTCCTCGTCCTCTCTTGCTGCAATCTCCCTTGGAAGGGTCTTTGGACCGATTCTTTGTTTTCTAAACAAAGTAAAGGGATTCTTCAACAGGCTCGCTTGATTTCTTGATCTTTCTAGACCATTTTGGATATGTTTCCTTGCCAGTGAGGACATCACCAACAATAGATGCTATAGATTGCATTTTTTTTACAACTGTTAGTGTAATTTACAAAGAGAAATAGAAAAAAAATAACCTTGCAGGTCTATAGTCTCTGCCAAGGAAAATACAATGCAAGTTTATAGCATACACAGGCTTCTTCAATATAATTGTTTCACATAGACTTTATTCTTCAAGGCAGGTCGCAACTTCAGTAGCTTGATGTAGTACTTCTAGTTGCAGCAGCATAATAATTGCACAGTGGCAATGTTCAGGTGATTATGGCACAAAATTCCTCAACATACACGAGCTTCAAATCCCACAACAATTATGGCTCATCAAGCATAGGCTCATACAACAATCGCATTATTCTTAACTCATACACAAAGGAAAATTTGCAGAATTTCCTCCATGCACAAAATTAGGGTAAACCAAATTAGGTTTTATGCAGTCTGCAACTTTTTACCTTCATGCAGCTTCAATCAACAGCATATCAAAAGAGTGTCAAACACAACTCTTCAACACAATATATATGTATGATCAATCTTCAACTCAATATATATATCAGTCTCCAACACAATATATATCAGCCTTCAACACAATATATATCAGCCTTCAACGCAATATATATTGACCATAAGCCACAAGCTAATCAAATGCCCTCTCAGGCTCATACAACTGCCTTATGAACGCACTCCATGTACAAGAATTAAGTCAAAAATTAGGGTTTTTCATTTTCACCAAGCAATATAACAAATTACCTCTGTGCATTCAGTCTTCACAACACCTTCAGTCAGGTAGTTATGGAATTCTCCGCGCAGTATGAGAGCGTGAGTCTACATCAGCCTTTGCAAGTTCTTTCACGGATTCAATCCAGACACAAACTCACCAACATAGTCACACTAAGGGAGATCGCAGTCATTTCATGCATATACAAAATATACTTAGAGTTTCCAATTAAACTCACAGCTCAGCATATATACTCATAGCTCCAATACACAGATTCAAAGCTCACAGCTCCAATACGCAGCACGCATAAGATAGGGCATACATTATGGTAAAATATAGGTTTTATGCAGTCCCCAACATAGCAAAAATTGTGCAACTTTTACCTTCACGTAGTATTCTTCACAAATGTCTTCAACTCTCACAAACTCGAACCAAGAGAGGTGGTGCCCTTCTGCTGGAAGTACAATGCATTCAATATATCAGTCTCCAACATACGCAATATATCAATCTCCAATGCAGGCTCTTCACGCAGGCAGCAGTCTCTTCATGCAGGCAATCTCTTCACGTAGGCAGTCTCCACGCAGGCAGTCTCTTCACGCAGGCAGTCTCCACGCAGGCATTCTCTTCATGCAGGCTCTCTCGCTGTGAACACAGTCTCTTCACACAGGCACCAGTCTCCACTTCAGGCAGCAGTCTCTTCACGTTCCAGCAAGAATCTTAGTGATGGGGGAGAGCATCGATTCTCCTTCACGCAAATGAAAAGGAAGGAGCCTTCAAAATTCAACAAATTCTGAATACAGAGATCGGTATCTCAATAGGACCTCACAATTGTATCTATCCCGTGGAGATATTCTTGCTATTTCAGCCTGAAACTCATTTCAGCAATCTTCTCAGTTGTGAACAGAAAATAGGAGAGAACGCCCACAATGCAGGTCGTAGCTTTCAGATTTAGGGTTTCCACAGACTTTCAACACTGTCTCCTCTTCAATACGCAATCTCCTCTTCAATACGCAACATACAATCACAGCTCACAACACTCCACGGTTCTCATCACATAACAAGCAGCACACACAACAGAATGATGAATGGAACGATAAGAAGAGAGAGCGTGGTTACAAATTAGGGTTAGGCAGGTCTCCAAGAGAATAACGCATACAATGCATGCGACTGGCAGACTGACAGAGCAGGCAGCCTGAAACGAATTTGGTAGAATGCCAGGACTGAAATGCAGCCAGGAGTTATGGCAGGAACCCGCTTTGATACCACTGATAGGTAATAACTCCCGATTCGATATTATTCCCTTGCTAATGCATATATTTATACAATGCATATGACGGTTGTGTTTCACCTTCCACCCAGCCTTTTCGGCTTCCTACATAACTATTCATATTTCTTTATTTATTTACAAAATATAATCCCGACAGATTATATTCCAACACCCTTCTTTTGAAATGTTGATATAAATTATTCCCTTCTTAATTGAAAGGGTAAAATTCATATTTTAAATTTTTTTTGAAGGGTAATTTTAACTTTACACTTCTGGGAAGGGCTAGAACCCTTTGGAAGGGCTGGGAAGGGTTCAATTTTGAACATTGCTCACCACTCGAAATTTTCATTAGACAATGGGTTTCAGGTGTAAAGCCACCCGTTTATGTGTGAACGAGTGATTTTATCAACGAAACTAATATTGTTTTTTTTTTCAAATAAATATTTTTTTATGTTTTTAATATAGAGATTTTTTATATTTAAGGAAACATTGTAGCTATTCAGGGGCAATACAATCCTTACGGTTCTTCGCTCTACCTTTTTTGGTTTCCACACATGCATTTGAGCTTGATTTTTTGTAGCGGATCTTGAATTCTCTCCATTTGTTTAACACTATTGAAATGGAACAGGCAAGGTAAGAAGAGAAAGGATATAGTTTGCCTAGTTGCGGGCGATGATAGCTATGCATAGCATGCAATCAGAATGAACAGAGTTGTTACATCAAATCTGAGAGTAAGGTTGGGGGATGTGGTCCCTGTTCATCAGTGCCCATATGTCAAGTATGGGAAGCATGTACATATTCTTCCTATAGATGACACTATCAAGGGTCTTACAAGCGACCGATTTGGTGCCTACTTGAAACATGAGTACTGTGCACAATCCTAACAAGTCTATGCACATTCATCATCATATTTCTCACAAATAAGGCCAAGACTAGCCATCTGTGTACATTGTCACTAGTATAGAATACATTGCAATCGAGCAAAATACGTAATATAATTGAATTGACTTTATTGTCAAGGAAAGAATGTATTGAAGGTAGATTTAATTTCAATTTTTAGCCCAAGAATTTAATATTGAAATTTCAATCAGAAGCATGAAATGTTAGCTTGAAAAGGATTAGGAAATCTTCAGGTAAACCATTTTCATTCTAAACATCTAGAACAAATCAAGCATTAGTATTTTTGTTGATCTGATCATAAATTATCCTCATCTGGAATGGTACCGCATCCCAACCTTAATTCAATGCCTAGAAGCTAGAACTAATAGAGATGCGGTTCATGTTGATATTTTTACCTCAATCTAAAGCGAGCTACCCAATCTGAAATTATGTTTCTACTCTTCCATTACTTTTCAATTTTTCACAATCAGCATAAGTGACATTAAAGTCATCACACCCTCTACCTTCTAAAGTTTAAATGATTGACAAACCTGTGAGCACTTGGTTACTCACATTGCATTGATTACATGTCAGAACATAACTGAAAAAACTAGACTTTCATTAAACACGATTTTCTTCATATAGCATATTTATTATTTCTGTCTAGGGTAATGAAAAAAATATGGAGCCAGATTGTAAATTGAAAAGTATCCATTGACCCTACAAAATTCATACATGCAATAAAGAATAATACCACCACAAACTTGTGTGGCATTTTCCCACATACAATGAAGAATATCATGCAATGATCCCATTGTTGCAAACTCATATGCAAGCACATGAAGGCTGCCCTCAACACAATATCCAACAGGTTCCAATACATTTTCATGTTTTAATCTTGAGACCATGTACACCTACAAGCATATTTAAAATAATATTACAAAAGTCGTGTGACAAAGTAAAAGTAGATATATGGGGCTTAAGATTTATTTGTTGACATATTAGAATTAAAAGAAACAGCAAAACAGGTGAGCTTAAAATAAAAGCCTTTTAGTTTAACATTAGAATGTCTTACCTGTGCAAGGAATTCTTGATCAAGTTGCTTGCTTGTGTCAAGCTTCTTAATGGCTATAGTACGACCACTTCTTAAGATTGAATAGTACACCCTACCATAGGAACCCTCCCCAATCAACGATTTTGGACCAAACTTATCTGTTGCTTCTTTCAATTCCTCTATAGGATCTGAGGTACTTCAATGAGTAGAGGCAGTATGATTTGTCCATCCTTACTAGTTTCTACACTCTTGTGACCCCCATTGTTACCTGCAATATCCATTCACATAATAATGAGTAAAAAAAGAGATCCGGAACCATATCTATTGAGTTCCTTTTAAGGATAACGATTTCAAAATGAAAATATCATATTTGGCATCCATGAGAACTTGAGTTAAAGTTGTGTTCTCAAATATTTATGGTGTTAAACATTCACATATAAAATAAAAAATATAATTCCTCACAGTGATGAATTGTCACAAAAACAAGAACCCATATCTATGATTCTATATATAGATAATCTATAAAATAGTTTCAAGAAAACCTGCCATGAGAATCAAAAAATGACAAGCAAATTGTATAGGGAATAGCTGACCAGCTGTTAGCAACACAGGCATCCAGCATAAGTTGCTATATACCAGAGAGAGATTGAAGGCCATAGTTGGCTCTAAAACTCTCAGACCCACTTGATTAACAGGCTTAATAGTTGTTTTTGATATTTTTTCATCGAAGAGCTTGGGCTTTTATGTACATTTGAGTGCATGGGAAGCCTCTACAATCCTCCTTTATGAGAGAAATTCTATAAAATTATTAAAAACCATTAATTATGGCATCCATTAAACATAGGCTTTGCATAAAATATTCAATTGAAGTGGAGTATACACATTCGCTAGAGGTGAGCGCTTCTTGTATAGACTTGACTTTTGAGATATTGCTATCTATGCTATCATGACAATTGAAACCTTAGAAAGTCTGCAAAGCTATTACAATGTGTAGCAACGTGAAGAGTACCCAATATATATATATATATATATATACAAACATGCAATTCATGATAGGAGGATTTTGGGGCAAAGGTTGACACTGACCAGGCTCCCCAAAGCTAGGCTTTAGCATTTTATTTGCATCCCGATGAAGACCATCAAAATTCAATGTCAACTTATCCAGAGCTCCTCTGCCCCAGCTCCATCCACTGCCAACAAAACACCCTTCAGAATGTCCAACAACTCTACCCCCTCCCGTCCCAAGTGCATAATCAACTCTACCTAAGCCATCTACATAATGCTTATCTCTCTCTGCCTCGACAATATTCTTCGCAATGGCCCAGGCATCATCCAAACTCAGCACTTTCCCATCTCCTTCTGCAACACGCATGTTTACCACAGAAGTGTAGTATCCCAACCTCATGTGCACAATACATATTTTTTTTTTCAAACTACCTGTAAATGACTAATATCCATTCTCATACCATTGTCTGATGCAGCACACATGTTTACCACAGAAGTGTAGCATCCCAACCCTGTGTGCACAATACATATTTTTTTTTCAAACTGCCTGTAAATGACTAATATCCATTCTCATACCATTGTTCGATGATTGTTGTAGCATGGGATTGACAAGAAATAAATTGGAGGACTAGGAGATAAGTTTGGATATGTGCTTGATGTATTCCTAGACTTGGTACTTTATTGTTGCACCTTATGGACTGATTTTGGAGTTTTGTCAAACACTTAGTCTGCACCTCCCTGTAGGTTGTTATCTGCCCTTGGTTTGTGGTTTATGAGATTGGAAGTTTAAAATAACTGACTAATTGAATCCTTATGCATATATTACCTTTCATGCCATGTAATATCTCAGCAAACACAAAAAAAAATTGCAATTTAAATTGACATTAATATTTCAGACTGTAAATGTAAATCAAATGTAACCATAGTACCTCCACTCATAGGAATAACAGTAGCGATACAAGGAGAAGTCAGATCTGGAATATATGGTCCTTTTTGTGAAGTATTGGAAGCCTCATAAGAACCAAATCTTGAGAGAGAAATCAATACAACCAGCATACAATATATTACACCCACTGATAATCTTGGAAATTTCCTGTAAGAGAACCTTCCTGTAGCTTCCAATGATGTAATACATGAGAGAAATGTGCCCAATTTCCCAAAATAAGCACCCAGCTATGATATAATCACTACTTCCCTTCTGAATGATGCCAAACTAAGTGTTGTGATCCCTTCTCTTTAGAATATATGGCAATTCTGGAAACAGTGGGTAAGATTCTTCCTTAACGCCAAATCCTTCTTCAAATGGCCAAATACTGATAAATATATATTTGTACTGGGTATACTAGCCACTTCTTGAAAATAAATTCAACCCCATCTCCAGCATATGCAAACCCTTTACAGTCTGCGACTTTACACAGAGAACTTAGCACTTCCAGGCAATGAGTATTTCAACTTTTCCTCTAGTAAGTAGCAACACGATTTAATGGTCCAAGGGTGGATTCCTTCTTTGAATATGCCTTCATTCACATTATTGTACCCTCTCTCCAATAATATATAATCAGACAAAGAAATAGCTTGCTAAATCAGTGGTTTACCCAATCCCCGCGAGTTGGATGTTTGCCACAAAACGCCCTTCACAACACAAAGGTGTTCACCATAAAGGCCACCGCAAAAGATATTTTGTATGATCTTTAACACCCAAGGATTCGAACTCTAGACCACTCTATGTTTCAAAAAACAAAGATGCATGCACTAGAAAACCATTTCCGTACCTGTAAATAATCCCTCTGCCCCTTCCTTTATTTTGCTTGCGCTTCAGTTGGGCGGGTCAGTGATCAAATTTGAAATTTGAAGGGTCTTAAATTTTAGAGACGAAGGCAATATAAATAATTGTACTTCAATTCATAAGTATAAATTAACTAAACCCTTTGACCAATAAAATTCTTTTAAATTTTTATAATTTTAAATAATTGAGTATTTCTTAATATTTACATGAAAAAAATTATATATTTTCAATAAAATTTATTTTGAACACATTAAGTTGTCATATGTGTATCATTAATAGTAATGTAACAACTATTCTATTGTATTTTGTCCGGTTTGAGCATGATAAGGCATGATAATGAGGAAGAAGACCTAAAATTATGGACTTCGCCTTCAAAGAATGCCTTGCAATCACATTGGTAAGGAGTGATAAGAAGATCACAACAATACATGTCAAATCTTAGTTGATATTGTTAATTAAATACTTATATGGTAAATTTAATATAAGACTTACTTATAGTTGTCTCTTACTCTTTGCGTCTTAACACATTTAATATTTTATGGTCCTCTTTGTGCCTTGACCCAATTCGTATTATAAGGTGAGGATGTGCATGCATAATAATCCTTAGTTATGATTATGAGATGAGGATTTAAAGAGAAGAGGATGTAAAGACAAGCAATTTTTATATGTATTTTGGTGGGGTCGAGGACAAATGTTGTGAGAAACCACAAATGTTTGGAAGGATAGAGGGAGATTACATCATGATCATGCCACCCATCAAATTGAAGACTATTCTTGAGCCAACAATTGTTTTTTTAATTTTATTAATAATTATTGTTTCTTCATATCGTGTGCTGTTGGTTTACTATGGGCAGACCCGGGTTTACTGTAATGTACCAACAAAACCCCTAGCTCACTAGCCCTTTCAACGACAGACCGCAGAATGGCCTGAAGTCTCACCCAAAGTGATCCTAGATGGGGTGGCTGAAGACTCAGGTGTCCTCAACCAGGTTCTGTAGCATCTTAGGTTTCTCTTGATTCTAGTTAACCAGTGGGATCTCTCTGTGAGATGTTGTTTCTCTCTTCCCAGCTGACTCTGCTATGGAACTGACTCTTATCGCATCGCGGCTTCTAGGACGATGCGTAAACTTTCTCCTCTACTTGACTCTTTACCTACAATATCCCACACCGCGGCTCCTTCGACAGTGCGATATCACCTTTCTGTGTTGCGATAGCTTCTACAGTAAGACTCAATAGGACTCTCCAACTCTCAAGGTCCAATGGCTTTCCTTCTGCTTATAATAGCTCAGTTAACCTTCACAAGGGTGTTAAACAACTTCACTTAAGATTCTTTAGTCTATTAAGCTTAACATCTATTGCGCTCAACTTGCTGAACTAAATATACAGGAATCACTTAACACAGTAACTGTTACTACCATGAATGAAGCACTGATAAACTCATATACAGACTACTTGATACAGTCAACTTGCGTTTGACCTTCTATATTATTGTAAACTAAACGATAGCATACATACATTCATTAACTGTTAAGCAAAGCTCATGTAACAGGTAACAGATAGCAAATAAGTAAACACAATCACATGAAACAGTCGCACAACACACAGATTTTACGTGGTTCACTTCCAGGGGGGGAAGCTACGTCCACGGGAACTGGTTTTTATATTATATCTTGAGAGAGTAACCACAGTTCCGTTGCAACCTATTATGCAGCCTGAGATCTTCTGGGAAACTCCACGCACACAGTCGAGAGCCCTTCTCTTAGATCTCTTCTCTTCCTATATTGCTTTCTTCTTACAATATTTCCTCTCTCTATCTCTCTCTCTCTCTCTCTCTCAATCCTTGCGGATTGTTACATTCATGCTCAAGGAGCCAGCTATTGGTTGTAGTAAGATAATATAGACTTAACAACAGAACCAGAACTCGACTCAAAGAACAGCTAACTGACCAACTAGCTAATTGTCTATCTAAATGTCTGGCTAGCTAACCTTTCACAATAAAAAATACATGCTTAAATAGGTGGCCTGAAGGTCTCACTGTGATACAACACTGTGGGCCTTTCCCAACAGTAACCAAAAACCCTAACTGTGACAGTCGGCCTATCTGTACTTTGAACTGCCGCTTCCCGTCACACCACAGCTTTCTGCAGTCTTCCGCGATTTCAACGCTGAACGCGGGTATGGGTGCCGCTTCCTTGGTCGCTCCCCTTCTATTCTTTGTCTTCAATACCTCGGCCCGTTGCTCCTTTTCCTTTATGAGGGTAGCTGAGCCCTCCTATCTTCGCCGCTGCCTTAAGTGCAGTGGTTGAGCTCTCTCTTCTCGGCCGCTTCAGGTACTGTTTCCTTTGACTTTCTTGTCCCGATATAGTAGCTTTTCCTATAGCTACGGGGCCCTGCTCCAACAGTCCCCTAACACTTACTTGTGGCTCATCCCCGAGCCACTAACAGCTGGATTCTCTTGTTGTAGCTTCTCCTTGGCTTCCTGCGAAGTCCTTGCAAATCTTTCTCTGAGTCCTGCAACTTCTTTGTCCATAGCTTCGACACGGTCTTGTGCCACTTTCTCTAAAATAGTATCAACGCTTTCCTTAAGTGAGCTCTAGAATAAATGGCAGACCATTTATAGGCTACAAAATTTGTTGCAATGATCTCACCTCCTACTACCTCGGTCAGGTTTGTACCATTCACCTCAAATTCTACTGGAGCGCTTGTCCGAACAGATTCATCAAAGCCATCATCATTCTGAATATATGGAAAGTAGATGTCTTTCAGCATACATCTAAGTTGATCTTCATTTCGATAATTTGACTTTACTTGGATATATGCACATTGGTAAAACTTCCATGAGGAGACATGTCCTTTTCCAGCTTTAATGTAACTACCTTCTTTGACATTTTCTGTATCTCTCTCATTTTCAACATCTCTACTTCCTTCCTTTCCTGTTTCCTTTTGTTTTTCTGAGTCTCGGATGCCTGTTTATTAGTCCTTTTTTCTTTCCGTGAGATCTTATGGGAAACTCCACGCACACAGTCGAGAGCCCTTCTCTTAGATCTCTTCTCTTCCTATATTGCTCTCTTCTTACAATATTTCCTCTCTCTATCTCTCTCTCTCTCTCTCTCTCTCTCTCTCTCTCTCTCTCTCTCTCTCAATCCCTGCGGATTGTTACATTCATGCTCAAGGAGCCAGCTACTGGTTGCAGTAAGATAATACAGACTTAACAACAAAACCAGAGCTTGACTCAAAGAACAACTAACTGACCAACTAGCTAATTGTCTATCTAAATGTCTGGCTAGCTAACCTTTCACAATACAAAATACATGCTTAAATAGGTGGCCCGAAGGTCTCACCGTGATACAACACTGTGGGCCTTTCCCAATAGTAACCCAAAACCCTAACTGTGACAGTCGGCCTATCTGTACTTTGAACTGCTGCTTCCCATCACACCACAGCTTTCTGCAGTCTTCTACGATTTTGGTGCTGAATGTGGGTATGGGCACCGCTTCCTCGGTCGCTCCCCTTCTGTCCTTTGTCTTCAATACCTCGGCCCGTTGCTCCTTTTCCTTTATGAGGGTAGTTGAGCCCTCCTGTCTTCACCATTGCCTTAAGTGCAGTGGTTGAGCTCTCTCTTCTCAGCCGCTTCAGGTACTGTTTCCTTTGACTTTCTTGTCCCGATATAGCAGCTTTTCCTGTAGCTGTGGGGCCCTGCTCCAACATGTGCCCAATGACACCTCTCTATAACAATGCATAAATCGACCTTTGCACAGTTTGTGATCCTACCTACATGCCATTATTTGTATTTGCATGACATCACATGTTGTTTATAGTTTTCATGAGTCCATCATATTCATGCAAGAAATGAAGTATTGTAGAGGAGGACTTATCAAACCGGCCTTTTGAATTTCATTTTGATGAAAAAAGAGTGGACATGGGTAGTGAGGTTCACATAGGTAGTAGGCACAAAGTTTTAAGCTCGTTTCAGGCCTAGTAGTAGACTAGCATGTGTTCTTTTTTGCTATAGTCATAGTTGTTGACAAATTGTCACACTTTAGATTGCAGCTCCAATTGAATCGGAAGTGAGAGTCGCATCTCGATGGCTAGTGCCTCATAGTCATCAATGATTACTATCCATCTTGCACAACTAAGCAGTGAGTGCATGACATGAGTGAGTGAGTGATTATAATTTATCATATTTCCAATATTTTGAATGATGAGTTGAACTTTTTAGTATAGGAATTTCAACATATTGACAAATTTATATGGATGGGTAATTTCAAATGTCGCCCTTCTTTTGAAATGTTGATATAAATTACGCCCTTCTTAATTGGAAGGGTAAAATTCAGTTTTTAAATTTTTTTTGGAGGGCAATTTTAACTTTACACTTCTGGGAAGGCCTAGAACCCTTTGGATGCCCAATGATACCTCTCTATAGCAATGCATAAATCGACCTTTGCACAGTTTGCGATCCTAGCTACATGCCATTATTTGTATTTGCATGGCATCGCGTGTTGTTTATTGTTTTTGTGATTCCATGATATTCATGGAAGAAATGAAGTCTTGTAGAGAAGGACTTATCAAACCGTCCTTTTGAATTTCATTTTGATAAAAAAAAAGTCGACATGGGTAGCGAAGTTCACATAGGTAGTAGGCACAAAGTGTTAAGCTCGTTTCGGGCCTAGTAGTAGACTAGTAGATGTTCTTTTTTGCTATAGTCGTAGTTGTTGAAAAATTGTCACACTTTAGATTGTAGCTCCAAGTGACTCGAGAGTGAGAGTCGCATCTCGATGGCTAGTGCCTCGTAGTCATCAATGATTACTATCCATCTTGCATAACTAAGCAGTGAGTGCATGACATGAGTGAGTGAGTGATTATAATTTATCATATTTCCAATATTTTGAATGATGAGTTGAAATTTATAGTATAGGATGGGTAATTTCAAATGCCGCCCTTCTTTTGAAATGTTGATATAAATTGCGCCCTTCTTGGAAGGGTAAAATTCAGTTTTTAAACTTTTTTTGGAGGGAAATTTTAACTTTACACTTCTAGGAAGGGCTAGGAAGGGTTCAATTTTGAATGTTCCATGTACTATGTACTTACGGAATTTCCATGTTCTTGGAGAAACGCTCAGGAGTTGGGATTTTGAGTCATGGGGTTCAATGGCCCTATCCCGATTCCCGAGTCCACCCTCCATGCTATTATCTTTTGGTGTTTGCGTCATTATGATGTACACTTCGACATTGGTATATTATTTAATTACATCATTAGTTAATTGACAACTTGGTTTTCCAAAGATCTTTGGATGTGTGGCTTTGAGGATTTTTAAGGCTCTCTTATATAGGAATGGTCAAGGTGCACTAAAAATGTAAGTGAAACTAATTATTATTGATTTTCAAGTTAATTATTATCGATTTGTTTAGTATACCTCTTTGTTAATATTGTTTATGATATTTTTTAGTAGAGCTTTCTCCTATGCTTACTAGGGGTATTGATGATGTGCTAAAAAATGAACCTCAAATAATTGTGATAATTCTTATTGATTATTCTTTTGGAAATTTTCATGGAGAGTCTTCCTATCCCTAATAGGAGCGGTGATGGGTGTGTTGATAACTAAACCTATATAGTTGTGATAAAATCCCACCGATTTCTCTCTTCAAGGATTCTTGGGTATCTCACTTCTATACCTACTAGCAACAATTAAGGATGCATTGATAATACAAAATGGGCTACTTGTGGTGAACTCTCACCAATTTATTACTTAAAGGAATCTCAAATTGAGACCACCTATGCTTCTAAAGAGTAGTAAGGGGTGCATTGCGAATCAAAACTTGGGATAATTGTCATAAATTTCCACTGATCTATCGTTTTGAGATTCTTAGATAGAATTCACTTTAAGAGTCACTAGGGGTGCACTAAGAAATGGACTTGGGATAATTGTAGTAAACTCCCACTAATTTATCACAATTGGGAATTTTCATGTAGAACCCTATTATGCCTACTAGGAGTGGTTAGGGATGCACTAAGAATCAAACCTCGACTAATTGTAGTACATGTCATCGATGTACTGATTCAAAGATTCTCATGTAGAGCCATGTTACCCCCTATTAGGAGCAACTAGAGGTGCTTTAATAATTGAACATGAGCTAGTGTGGTAAAGTCCCATTGATCTATTATTCCATGGATTCTCAAGGAGATCCCCCAAACATCTATTAGGAGTGGCCATGGGTGTGTTGAGAATTAAAAATGGGCTAGATGTGATGACCTCTCATAGAACTACTACTTTGGGTATTCTCAAGGATCCTATTCCTACTAGAAGTGATTAGAGGTGTATTGAGAATTGGGGCCTAAGCTATTTGTGGTAAACTCCCATTGATCTACCACTATATTTTTAAGCGGAGGCCCCTACACTTACCAAGGGTAGCTAGTGGTGCATTTAGAATCAAACTTTGATTAGCCATGGTAAACTTCCACTAGTCCACTACATCAAGGATTCTCAGTTAGAGCCCTCTTGTGCCTATCAGAAGCAATTAAGGGTATGTTGCGAATCAAACATGGACTAGTTGTGGTAAACTCCCACCGTTTCATTACTTCAAGGATTTGTAGGTATAACCCTCTTATGCCTATTAGAAATGGCTATGGGTGCGCTGACAATTTGACTTGCGATAGTTGGTGTATCCCACATCAATCCATTGCTTGAGGGATTCACAAATACAAGGCACATAACTCTACTAGGAGTCGAGGGGTGTGTTGAGAATCGAACATTGGTTAGTTGTTGTAAATTATTATGCAATAAATTCCCAAAATAACATAAAATTAGAAGAGAGAGTAACCAAATATTAATCAATAAAAGAAATACTAATAAAACAATTGAAATGTAATGTCACAATATCTAGGGATTAACATAAACTCCCCTCGATCTACTACATAAATATTTTTTAGTAGATATCATCCATGTCTACCAAGAGTTGTTAGAGATGCATTGGGAATGGGCCCTAATCTAGTTGTAGTAAAATCCCATTGATCTATTGCTATGGGGATTCACATGTTATGCCTTCCTATGTCTAGTAAGACTAGTTAAAGGTGCATAAATATTAAAAAATGAGCTATTGTGGTAAGCTCCCAATGATCTACCTATTTTAAGGATTTCTTAGTAGAGCTCTCTTAAGAGTAGCTAGGGGTACATTAAGAATTAACCATGGGTTAATTATAGTGAGCTTTCACTACTCTATCACCTTGAACAATCTTAAATCGAGCATTCCTACACATACTAGAAGCAATGAGGGATAAACTAAAAATTGACCTTGAAGTAGTTATGATAAATTTCCATTAATTTGTGTCAACTCCACAACCTAATCAACTCATGTGCTTGGTATTAAATGCCACTACATTTGAAAACATTTCTATTAGCATTCCCTCCCACTCTTCATGTTTGAATTAGAATGTGGGAATCTACATTCAAACTTAATTTTCTAATATTAACAACTTAATTTTTTTAACATAATGTGACTCTTCATATGTAAAATTATTAATTCCACAATATCTTCACGCTAGATTGAACCTCACAATGAAAGAAGAATGAAAGAGATCGATTTTACAGTGAAAAATTCATAAACATGCATAGTGAAATTGAACATAGAAGTAACACTTGAATTGAAGCAATAACTAGACTAAATATCCACTAATATGTATGCAATACATCCAACTTATCATTGAAATATTGTCGAGGAAAAGTGCCATTAAGGTCACTCAAATTCCATTAAGGTCACTCAAATGTTGTCGAGGACAAGTGAATGTCAACGTCAAGTACATCATACATCACATCATCATAATCGTTGACATCATCATCATTAACATCAATAAGTACATCATCAACAACATCATGGTCATCATCATCCTCATCAACAAATACATCATCAACCACATCATTGTCATCATCATTGATAGGGTCACTCATATGCCATTATAATTCATCACCAGTCATCACCATTTGGATCCATGTCATGTTGTTGCAATCACTCAAATGCCATTAAGGTCACTAAAATGTAATCGACAACAACTAAATGCCATTACAACCAATATGTCTCTCACATGTCATTATGAATATTTAAGTTCCATTAGGATCAGTCAGTATCCAAAAGTATTATGACATGCATCATCATCGTGGACAGCGACGTTGTCATCATTATCATCATCATCAATGCCATATGGTACATCAACATCATCTTGGTCATCATCCTCATTATCATCCTCATCAACAACATTAAGTACATTCTTAAAAAAATCATCATCATCATTGTCATTATGGTCAGTAATATGCCATTAGTGTTCTTAATCACTCATCACCATTATGATTCATGTCATGTAATTATTAAGGTCATTTATATGTCGTTATAGTCATTTAGATGTCATTACAGACATTTAGATTCCATTATAATCAATTAGGATCCAAAAGTTCTACCACATGCATAATCATCGTTGACATCCACATCGCCATCAACATCATACAATAAATCAACATCATTGTCATCGTCATATTCATCATCAACATAACTGCGATAATACTGAGCAAGGAACCCTACTACCTCACAGAAATGGATGATATAGTATTATACTTATCAACTCATATCCATACACTTTATCATAATTATCGTAATGCATCATCGTCTTGTTGTTAGGGACAATCAGATGCCATTATGATCTATCAAATTTTGTTGGGGACACTCAAATGACATTACAACAATTTAGGTGACATTAAGGTAATTTACCCCTCATTATGATTAATCAATATCCAAAAATGGCATGATTACGATCATTTAGGTGCCACTATGATAAATCAAGATCCAAAAGTACTATCACATGAATCATGATCATTGACATTGATCACTGACGTTGAAATTAAGAAAATCTGACGTTATGTTGGATTTTTTCCAAACACAATTCCTAGCTCGAAACCTAGTGCAAATCGTAGTGCTATTTCAGACGATTTTGGGAGGCTATTATGGACGTTATATGGGATGATTTTTTGGACAATAATTGGAATGCTAATTGGGATGCCAATTGTGATGCTAATTGGGACTATAAATTGGGACGTTAATTGGGATGCTAATTATCATCCAAAATAGCGCCAACTTTTAAATTGGGATGCTACATGGGACAAAACTTTGGATGCTAATTGGGACGATAATTGAGATGCTAATTGGGACGCTAATGATCCGTCCAAAATAGCACCAAATTTTAACTTGGGACGTTAATTAGTGTCCAAAATATTGCCAAATTTTAAAAAGAGATGCAAATAACGCCATTAAAAGCGCCATCCCATGGAAAAGTATCCACTTTGTCCAAAAAATGATGAAAAAGACACTAAAAGTGATAGTGGACGCTAAAAAGGAAGCAAATAGAGATGCTAATCATAGGTTTTTGTTGTAGTGATTTGACAATATTGTGACACGGTTTGGGTGCCCAAGGATACTGATGAGTGACCAGGGTAGTCACTTCATCAACCACACAGTAAGATCACTAACGGAGGAGTTGCAGATACAACACAAGAAAAGTACCCCATATCATTCGTAGGCAAATGGAACAGTATAAGATTTCAACAAGATATTGGAGCATGCGCTTACAAAGGTATGTAATGCTAACCGCGATGATTGGGACTTGAAGATTCCTACAGTACTGTGGGCATATTGCACCACATGCAAGAGATTAATGGGACATACACCATTCAAATTGGTATATGGGCAAGAGGCAGTCATACCAATGGAGTACATTGTTCCCAGTCTACATATTGCAGCAACAACATGCATGGATGATGAAGCAGCACTTGAAGAGCATGCAACATAGTTGATACAACAGGAAGAAGACCGTTTTATCGTAGGTTTCCATCAATGCATCGAGAAGGATCAACAGGAGGCTTGGCATGATCGCCACATAAAGAACAAACAGTTTTAGAAAGGATATTTGGTGCTGCTATATGATAGCAAGTTCATGAATCATCCAGGTAAGTTACAGATACACTAGCTAGGTCCATATCTTGTTAATTCTGTTACTTCTGGGGGGTAGTTCAACTGCAACAATTTGATGGAGCGATGCTACCAAAACAGGTGAATGGTAGCTGACTGGAGCCCTATAGGACAGGGTCAGAATCGCATATTGCTTGAGTCACTGCGTAATGAAAAAAATGAAAAAAAGGAATAGATAACGAGAGGAAGGCGCACTAGGAGGAAGTGGATGCGCAAGTAGGGGAGTCAGTAGCGCAGTTAGGAAGATTTGTCACAACAACGATAGGGTCGCGACGTACTCAAATCAATAATAAATGAAGAATAGTTTAAACAGTTAACCGACGACGCTTGTTGTAGCGACGCATATTGATGGCAGATCCGATTGTTGGGTTGATAGGATCAACGGGGGATTCAGGTAGATAATGCATGATTTGGTCATGATGGCTACCTTTAATTTGGTAATGATGAGGATGGATCGACCTGATGCTATAAGAAAGTGCTCAACATGGGTTGAAAGCACCACTATGCTAAGTTGAGTTGTAAGAATTGTTGCGCTGAGTTGAAATCTAGAGTGGCCTAGTGAATTCTGTGAGTTGTAGAGTAAAGAAGAGGGTGTGTGACGATTAAAACCTTGCGAGGTATTATTACGGCATGCAGAGCACCCCAGACATGGTAGAGATTTTAAGTGAGAGGGACTCACCACTCAAACCAGTCACCATTGTTGATGAATTTGTCAGTATGTCGATCGGATCATCGTCGGTCACGAGGAAGAAGTGACAAGCGCAGAAGCCTAGCTCTCCTGCACCAACGAAGAGGCAGACAAGAACATATGTAAGGGCGTAAGAAGATGCAACCGTACAAATGGGCCATCTAGCTCTAGTGCTGTGGAGTCAGCAGTTCGAACCGGGGTCTTCATTAAGGACATTTCGGTCTACATCACTCCCACCTGACCCAGTGCACAAACTAGGCGGCTAACTAAAAATCAGAAGTATCAACCAAAGATGCCACTATTTCCAAAGGGGATGGTGTGCAACTCAGATATTGTCCCAACATTGGTGAAGATGAAGTATGACGATCATGACCTATTGGCATTACAAGATGTAGCAAATGAGCCTTATGAGTCTTTTCCCTTAGTTGCAGGCGGGCCCATAGTGAGTATCCCGCAGGGATTGGATAAAGATGGGTTGTTAGGGCTCATCAACATACCACATTTTATGCGGCTGAATGAAGCAAACGCATGTGTCAAGCAACTCTTAGCTTACTTTCATGGAGGGACATTGTGGTTGGACACATCAGTCGCAATCATAGTGGATTTAATCTTAGAAATCATGGGGTTGCCAAAAGATGGGCCAGACCCATCGTAATACTTCAAAGGTAGAGATAATGATAAGCGACTTGCTCCACGGTTGAAGCTGAAGTATGACTTGAAACGAGATGGTAGAGCATATTGAATTGATAGCATCAATGACCAGGCGGTACGTATCTGTGCTAGGATCTTAGCAAGTAAGATTGTTCGTAAGAATCACCCCATCCAGTGCACTTCAGGGGTGATTGTGTGTGCCGAACAATGCACAGAAGGGGTGCAAATGAATTGGGCACTCTTCTTGCTGAACCAATTGATAGAGGACATAGTAGAAGTACAGGCTGGAGAGCAGCCTTTCACATATAGTTGGTTACTGATCCTCATCGCATTAGTGGCTTGGATGGAGATAGTGGATTACCATGGGATGGAAGTTGAAGCAATTAAGGTGTGAAAGGGCGCATGGTATAAAAATATGTGGTGGGTCGAGGAGTCCACTAGACAAGAGGATTGCGTGATCCACATTTGGGTCTACTGGGAAGCATTGTAGGTAGCAACTGTGAAAGTTCCCCAGCTGTCCAATGAGGCCAGAACTAAATATCAGAGGATTGCTCGGCTCACCATAGGACTGCACACCATTCATGTGCAATCTCAACGTGACCTAGATAAACAATGGTTGCCCATGTCTTATAAGGTAACGGATGAGGAATTGGATGTGACAATTGATGATTGGCCTGCAACATGGAGGGATCCAGTTAGCGCTAATGAAGTATCAATAGGACCACCAGAAGATGCACTTGACGATCCAATATGAAGAGCTAACCAATAGAGTCACCATGACTCTGATGGAAAATCATCGACAGAGACTCCCACTGACCCAGAGGCACAACGCATTCTTAAGGATATAAGGACTAAGAGGAAAATGGAGTAGGATGCGAGAAACATCACAATTTCAACAATGGAGGCACAACTACAAAGGCTCATTAAAGCTGTCAATGACGCAACCAATGCATCCGCCAAGGAAATGAAGAAGTTTGCGTAGGAGGGATTCGTGGAGGTAAGATCCCAATTGAGCTCTGTACATAATGTTGTTTTAAAACACGCACCACAGAGCATAGCTGTGCAGGAATATGCATTAATTAGCACCTAGCCATGGGTTCGAAATGTTTAGATCCCCTCGACTGCAATTGACACTGGACGAGTGAACATGAATTCCTCATTGCAGCAGTTGTAGAGCATTGCGATGGACATCAACAAGTTGACTACCCAGACATTAGTACACATGCAGCGGGTCGCCAACCAAGAGTTGGTCGATCGACAGAAGGATATCAATAACCAGTACTTGTGGTCACAGGAGGAAGAGGAAGCGCTACAGAAAGAGGTAGAGGAATTACATCGTACAAAGGAAAGGTTGATGGTAGACAAAGTGCAGGAAATCAAGGTGCTGAAAAAGACACAGGAGGAATTAAAAATGAAGGCGGTAGAAGAAATCACAGAGATAAAGAAAGAAACTGACCGCCTTGTTATTAAAAAGACCCACCTTTTTGCTAGTTACAAGGAAGTGGAAGAGGCTGTTACAGATGCTTGTCAGCACATTCGTGAAAGCACTGCCGATTTGGATGCAGTGGCAAAGGAAAAATGACTTGGGGAAGTTATCGCATAGCTACAAGAGGACAACATTATTTTGAACGCTCTGGTCTACCCAGACACACCACCAGAGCAATTTGTGGAATGAAAGGGTGCCATCGAGGAGATCGCGACACAGTTTGAAGAAATGGAGCAAGATGCCAAAAATATTACTGAAGCAACAACACAATTTTGGGGTAGTGTCATTCAAGAGAAACAATTAGAGCAAATGACAAAGCAGTTGCAGGAAGCCAAGGGCCAATTGGCAACATTGAAGATGACATTGAGGACAATGGCACCAATTGTTCATATTACGTGGTCAACAGAGTTAAAGGAACTACAACAACGAGTTGGAAAGGCTCATGAGCGGTAGTGAAAGAGCGATGAAAAACTCAATGAGTTCCAAGAAATTGGAGCCCAATTGTTAGTGAAAGCAATTGTTGCACTGCACGCTGTGCATGAGGGTAAGAAGGAAGTGAATGCAAAGCTGGTGGAGCACCCGTTAAAGCAAGATTTGCTCGAAAGTCAGGACATTGCTGAGAAAATTAAAACGCAGGTAAAAGAGATCACTCAGTAGTATGAAGACTTCAAGCTAAAAAATCGATGAGTACACCATGTCCAACTGACTGTTACAGAGAGAAATTCCTATGGCTTAGGGTACCACAACAGACAGCTAGACTCCAGAAATCAATCTTCTCCAATATGCAATAGAAATAAAAACATCTAACACTAAAGGATC
>LPNX010329741.1:704807-715507 GCA_001517045.1 Pseudotsuga menziesii
AAAGGCCACGTATATCATTTTTGTAATGTTTTTAGGGATGGTCAATGATACATCAAAAGGCAACAAATGGTCCATAGGGGATAATGAGTCTGCAGCGAGATAGGGGAAGGCCATACAATGTGTGATTCACCTAGTGTGGTGAAATCCGCTATAACACTGACGTGACTCAAGGGTGAGCCACAAGATTGTGTTGGGGGCCTGTTGGCAGGGGTTTTGGGATAAGTCAGTTATGCAGCATTGCGGACGCTGCGCAAGCTCAAAAGACACCGTGCAAGGCAAAGATAGTGTGCAAGGCGGAAGATAGACTACTTTTGAATATTTTGTGTCACTTTTTGTACTTTTTGACCATATTTTGCAGATATTGGTCATCAGTTGGTAGAGTTAGTTAAGAATTAGTTAGAAAATCATCCAAGTGGACCATGAATGTAAAGGAGCAAGCCTATTAGTAGAAGAAGAATTGCAAATGTAAACCGATATCATAGAATGAGAATTGAGAGTTTAAGGTTCGATTGAATTGTTGTCTGTTTTGGATCTGTGGTTGATTGCGCAGAAGCTAATATGATAAGAAGGAGGTTGATCTCAACTATTGTTATCATTTTGCTGTTATCTTTTTGTCTCTTTTTGTTTTCCTGTTCCGTGAACCCAATGATGAATGTGAAGTGAATATGCGACATGGATCTATGATGCGATGTTTATAGCTTATGAATAATGTTATCTTTCTAGATCTGTTTTTGCACTTCTAGGCCTGTTATGGTTATGAATGAATGATGCGATCTGTGAAACGCAATGATGAATGGTTCTGTTAATAATTAAGTAACCGGTTAGATATGGTAGACAAGTTGATGAATTGTCGATGCCCATAGTCCTCTTCTATTCTGTGGAAACTTGGTTCCGTCAGCCCTCCCTCGAGCATCTCAGGTGAGACTTCATCCGCTTTGTGGGTGTTACTGAACAGGGTAAAACCTGTCTGGGCCGATGCTCAGGGAGATCGCGGTGAGTTGAGTGTCGACAGAGTGGGAACCCCTATTGATTGGGTTTTGTTGGTGGGGTTTGCACCAACAACATGTCACAAAACCTGGTCACTACATGAATTTGTTTATTGTAAATATATTATATGCTATAATAGGACAACATCAACTACAATGTGTTACAAATCCTTTTATGAGGTTCATTGATCAAGTTGGATGTTTCATCTGTTATTTGTATGCATTTAGTAATGAAACCCATCCACAACATATTCGTAATTCAGGTCGAGATGGAAGGCGTCATGATATAAATGACAAACTAGAGCTTTGTAGTCTTGCATAGGCAATGGTAAAACTACAACTAGTAATTTTATCCTTGGGCACAAGAGCTAAACACCACGGTCTTGTTTTGTTGTTTCTACTCCCATTTCTAAATAACAATAAGTACAAATGAACAATATCAGAAAATTGAATGTGGTCGAAACGCCGAGTCTCTTTGACCCTACTTCCAATCTAGACTTTCTTGGCATATACATTTTTAAATATATTAACCTTCCTAAGGATGATGTCCATGGAATTATTTTTGTAACTGAAGTGTATGAATGGTCATGTTTTTTTTTTAATGTTATGGGTAGTCACATCCCTTGAAGATTACATGGAACGCCAACCCCAATAGAGGGCATGAAATGTTGTGTAAACTGGCGTGAAGCTAGTCCCACTAAGACTGCATGCTGAATTTCAGGTGCACTGGAAAACTTAAACACGTATAGCTGCCACTTAGCACTTCATGCATAATGGTACTAACCATGCTGCCACTTTGCTTTACACATGTCAAGAACCTTCCCAAGGATTGCAAGGATAGATTGGGAACTGGCCTAAGGATGTATGACCTTGAAAGGAAATAGAGAATTCAAGCACCAACAAACAACCATAGTGCAATGAAGAAAGAGACATGGTATGTGTGTTCTGGAGAATGAACCCCCAACTCTCCACACTAGAGGCCACGAAGGCATGAGCCCCTTGGCCAGTGAAGTTTATGCTCTTTGTGTTAATTCCTCAAAATGATTGTGGAATCATTGAGAACAAGGACTTATATGGTGCAAAAAAAATGACAAAAATTAAGCCAGAACCAGGCACTGTACACTATAAAAGGGGTGATAGAGGCAATAGAAGCATTGACAAAGGTGATAACAATAGAGACTATGGCGATGGTCGTCAATGCATTAAATGCACTGAGTAAATTCCTCTTGCCTCCCTCTAATCCATAGCTATGAAAAACTTAGGAAGCAATGGAAACAACATTGGTCCCTAAGTTCAACCATGGAAAATGACATATCAAACACAATCACCTCGTAATAACACTTCAAGTTAATGACCCTATAAGATGATGCATACATAAATTCTAAAATTTTAAGAAAATAAACAAAATCAACCGACAATGTAAAACTATAGATAAAGGTAAAATTAATGGTCAAAAGACAAACTAATATGCAACCAACAACTTATCAAATACAATATATACATTGCCTCACAACAAGTATAATTACAGAGATAAGTATTTATATCTTAGAATTTGGGGTGGACTACGGCCTATGCTTTTCCTAGATTGCATGAGAAAGAGACAAGTGTGTAGTCCAAATTGATTTTATGGTAGTCATTCCAAATTCAAAATAAATAAATAAAAGAAATAACTAGTAGCTGATGCATGAATAACTCGTAGTTGATGCATGGGTAATGAATAGTTCATACAACCACACGTGAAAAACAAGTAACTTATTCGTAACACTTAACCTTTTTTTTTGGTTCAGTCGAAAAACATCAGTTCCTTGATATTCTATTGAATCAAAGGTAACCATTACATCTTCTGTCCACATAACATACCCCTAAAGGGTCAAAACAGTCCAGAAATATAGCAGGTACAAACTCAATACAAAACAGTAAAAAAATAATACCCAAGCTGTGGTCAAAACAAAAAATACCAAGGACCTGGGTATCAAATACAAAAAGAGTCCCCTCATAAGTGAGCAAAGCACATATCAGTCAAGTATGTCCAAAGAGAAAATAACAAGAGCCCAGATATCTTATCCAAGCAAGTGTTTACTCTCATAAAAACCTGTAACAGCTGCTCATCAACACCAAAATTTTGCTCAAGAAATCATGAAAACAGGGCTGAAATAGAATGAGAAAATTCTAAAAGAGCTGAAAGGAGCCTTCTCCAATAATCTCATCATCATAATATTCTGTAAGTGAGAGTTGACCAGTATCCAATAACAATCCCTCCTTGGATAAGATATCTGCCCTCTTGTTATGTTCCCTATAGACATGACTGAAATCCACCCAGGTGAAAAAGGACATGAGAAATATGGTGTTGTAGCACCAAGCCTCAAGGTTCACCATATCAAGGGTGGATTTCCTATTTACCCAATTTATAATCACAGAGGAGTCACCAAAGATATGAAGGTAAGGCAACCCCATATCCTTGACAACCCGTAATGATGCCCAGAGTGCTAAAAGTTCTGCTCTAGTGTTTGTGCTGCATCCACATCCAAGTTTAAAATCCAACAGATGGTGATCATTTAACCAAATACATAAACCCGCACCACCAATGTGTTCAGCTGCTACTCCATCAAAGAAAACCATAGGAAAAATTGGAGTGGGGGGCTTTCCTATGTTCCGAATCTTTAACCTATGTTTCAGAGGTGGTTTATAAGTATTAACCTCATCAAAAATGATATGTAATAGGCCAGCCAAAGTAGGAGATTGATCTTCAAATAACATGTGGTTCCTAGCCTTCCAGATAAGAAAAAGAGGCAGGTACTGTAATGTTCCACCCTTAGTAACCCAATGGGAGAGATTTTCTAAAAGGGTAAGGGCATTCCAATGTAAGTTCACCTCAAACAGGCCATTGAGTCCCTTGATTAACTCTTTCACATATAGGCATCTGACAAAAAGATGCTCCATAGATTCAACTTCCTTATTGCATAAACAACACCTATTGGGACCGTGCCAACCTTTCTTGCAGAGAGAATCCCAAGTTTTGATTTTCTTATTACATGTGAGCCATATAAATCACTTCAGCTTGTGGGGAATATTAAAGTTCCAAATATTCAACATAATATCATTTTCCATGATGGTCCTATGGTTAGAAACAATAAGATCATAAGTTTTTTTTGCAAACACCTTACCCATATGAGTATCATACATCCAAAGAAGTTTTTCCTTAGCAGTCCCAATCCTAATGCCCCCATGAGTAAGGCCCTTAACATATGAACACCATTAGACAGCCCAATCTCCACCCAAGTACAGGTCAGATGCAGAGTACCAATTTGAACCCTCAGAACCACACACATCCAGATTTTGTGCTTGAGCAAGGAAAGTTATCCCCAGATCATTGAGGTACTCTCTGAGCTCCTCATATAAAAGATACCGTGTGTTGTGCCCCACAATAGGATCCACTCCCACCCTAATATTTAAACCATTCCCCACCTTCCAACCTAACTGACAGGTGATCCACTCTAGAATTCTGATGAACCCATTCCAAAAGTAAGAAGTACCAGTAACAATGAAATTTCGGGCTCTTATCCAATCTTCTAAGGACCTGTTCTTCAAGTATTTATGAAATATAATTCTGCTCCAAATACCCGAACCAGTAAGGAGCTACCACATACTTTTTAATCTCAAGGATATAACAAACCATTCAAGGTTCTTAATATACTAGCCACCATATTCAATAGGTAAAGACAGAGATTCCCAGCAAACCAAATGTGGCTTCTGATAGCCATCAGAGGACCCCTAAAGGAACGAGAAAATAGATTTTCGTAGAGCATTCAAAATAGATTTAGGACATCTAGCCAGAGCAAACCAGTAGACAGCCAACCCCGTGAGAACAGCTTTTATAAGGACTACCCTTCCACTAAGAGAGAGAAACCTATAAGTCCAGTTTTGTATCTTTCTTTCAAATAATTCGATAATCCATCTCCAATCCGAGGAAAGATACCCCAAAGGTTTCAGATGATAACCCAAATACTTAAAACATCACAGAGGGGGTTCATCCTAAAAGGAAGCAGCTCAGCAATTTTATTCCTGATATCAACATTCACATTCTGGTAGAGAAAGGAAGATTTTTCCAAGCTAATAGCCATCCCCGAGGCAGAACAGAATAAATCCAGTGCATCTTTATAAGCCCTCCATTCATCCACAATACCAACACGAATTAAGATAACGTCATCAACAAATAACAAGTGTGTTATCGACATGTTAGGAGAGTACTGGAACCCCTTGATAAGACCTTTTTGCTGTGCATCCAAAATAATATGGCTGAGGCTCTCAATAATTAACAGAAATAACAAGGGTGACAAAGGACATCCTTGCCGTAAGCCCCTGGAAGCAGGAAAAAAATCCGAGGGGGGACCATTAACTAAAATCGCAAAGCATGAGCTAGAAACAAGCCCATAATCCAATTGACACCCAGGAGGGGGATACCAATCTGAATTAGCAAAAGTCTGATGAAGGTCCAATTTGCTCTATCAGAAGCTTTAACCAGGTCCAGTTTAAGAACCAAGACATTGGAATTCTTGGTCTTGATGGAATGTAATACTTCCTGGGTAATGCTCATAGGTTCAGTAATCTGTCTATCCTTGAGAAAGACAAATTGTTGGGTAGATAGGGATCTGTTGAGGATAGGCTTCAGTCTGAGAGTAGCAATCTTGGAGATGACCTTGTAGACCAGGTTACATAAGGAAATAGGCCGGAAGTCAGCAAAATACACAGCTTTCTCACACTTAGGTATCAAGGTTAGGAAAGTTGAGTTCAGGGCCCCATAAATTTTTCCATGCAGTCTAGCTTGCTCCGCTGCCGATACCAAGTTATCCCCCACAAGGTCCAAAAAAGCCAGAAAGAACTCGACAGGCCACCCATCAGGTCCCGGGCTCTTATCCTTCTTAAAACCTTTGAGTATAGCTTCAACCTCCAGGATAGAAATGGGCTTAAGGAAACAAGCAATATCTTCATCCGTAGTCATGTTCGGAAAGAGTCTAATAACTCTAAGTTGATTAGCAATATTTGTAGAATTGTCATCACCAAAGAGATCACTAAAGTGTCGTTTACCAATCAATTTAAGTGTAGGGTCCTCAGAGACTGCATTGCCCTCCAAATCATTAAGAGACCAAATAGTATTTGTATTCCTTCTAGCAGTAGCAAAGGAGTGAAAAAATTTCGTATTTGCATCCCCTTCCTTAATCCACTGAACCCTACTCTTTAACCTCTGAGTAGTTATCTCATGAGCCCAGAATTTATCCTTCCTATCTTGAAGTGTTTTCAGTTTGACAACATTTGAAGCTGATATGATACCAGAGTCTTCCTCCAGGATATTTGAAATACCTTCATTTATTTCCAAGATTTGCTGCTTTCTTTCCAGATTCTTTGCCTTCTCCCAGGCCTTGACAGTGCCCTTAAGTCTGCGAAGCTTAAGAGTGAGAACATCCATATGACTAAAAATTTTCGCAGTCAAAGGAGCCTTCCACGAGGATGAGACCAACTAAGCAAAGTCCTCCTCCATAAGCCAAGCTCTATTAAATTTAAAGGGTCGACCATGTGAGCCAAAATTTGTACCCCATTCCAAACAAATAGGGTACTGATCAGATACATCAGTAGGAGTAGCCCAAGTCCTATAGTAAGAGAGACAAGGGAGAAGGGATCTGGATAGAAGGAACCTATCCAACCTTTTACTGATTCCAGCCTCCCCTGAGCGCCCATTTCACCAAGTGGGACCAGGAATATTCATAGCAAGATCCACCAGCTTGTTGCCTGAAATGAGCTGAGAGAAAAAGGGGGCCAAGGGATCCATCTTGGCTTTACAACCCCAAACTTTAGATGAAGATAAGGTAAAATTAAGGTCCCCCGCTAATAAAATATTAGGGTATCGAAGTAGACCCCGCCTCCAAATTATTCCAGAAAGTAGTCCTTTGAGTGTAAGGCCCATAGCAATTAATAATCATAAAAGTCTCAGAAAGACCTTTGATGTTTGCTTTAAGTAAGATGCCAGCCAAAGATGAAAAAGCCTTATAGCGGACCAAGTGGGGATCCCAACCAGCCAGCAAGCCTCCAGATAGTCCCGAAGCATCAGAAGCATAAAATTCCCACCCAGGTTTAAGTTCAGAAAATAGTAAGAGTGATTGAAGAGAAGAGCACATAGTCTCTTGGATGAGAATCAAATCAGGTCTTAAGTCAGAGAATAAACTACCAAGGGATTTTTGTTTGGCAATCCCTCCAAAACCCCGACTGTTCATGGACATAATTTTCATGGGGAAGAAGTCTCCATAGGTGTGCTTGCTCTAAGAACCTGAGGGGGAATAAGGGAGGTATGAGTATGTCTAGCCGCCTTCTTAAGTTTGGTCGAAAAGGGGGTATAGGTCCCTGGATCCCCAGACTCTTCCAAGGGAGGCTTCTTGGATTTTTTGATGGTCACATTCTTGAATCGGATAGAGTCTAAGGGTAAGGTAGAGGGAGAAATGGGAGTTTTATCCGAGAAGATCGAAAGAGCAGTAAGGAGGGAAGGGTCCTGGAAAGCAGGTGCTTCAGGGGGGCTGGAAGAAATAGTTAAGGGTAGAGGGACAGAACAACAAGGTGGGGGCAAGGGAGGTGAGGATGAGGAGGGGGGAATAGAAGAGGGCAGAGGGAGAGAGGGATAGTGATCCAGGGTAAGGGGTGGCGGGCCAACATCATCAACCTGCTCAGAAGAAGAGTCCAGTGTCTCCACAGGATCGGTTCGAGAGTGAAGTGCAACCGCTTCCATATCTTCTATGTACATCAGCTGACCTTTTGAGAGATCATTAAAGGTAGAAGGCGAAGAAGATGCATAGATAATGTGAGTAGAGTCCTCCAAAGGAGCAGCAGGTAAGGGATTGTTCTCAGAAGGTGAAGGATCAGATTCAAGAAAGCTGTTAAAACCCCGCTTAGGAGGATGACCACTATGGAGACGGTGACAAGCATTTCGAAGGTGTCCCGTATCATGACAAAAATTACACCTAAATGGCATATGCAGATAATCGAATCTCTAGGTAAATACATAGTCACCAAAGACAATATCCAATTCAGGTATAAAGCCCTTGGAAATATCCACTTCCACTAAAACTTTTGCCATCCTTTTGTCGAAGATAAGATGGAAGTCCTTTTCAAGAGCAACAAAACGCCCTAACAGGTTCGCCAGAGCAATAAGAATATCCCTATTCCAAAGAGGGAAGGGTAATGCAAGTAACAGTACCCAAAGATGTCTAATGGTCACTTTTTCAGTAAGGGGGTCAAAACTCGAGTGCCACCGCTTCAGTACTAAAGAGCCATTCAACACAGGCCAAAGATTCTCAAGAATAAGGGAAGCATCCGAGTCCTCAATGAATACAAAGACCAGCCATCTATTAGCCAAGAGACTAATAGAAGGAACATAATGTATGGGAGGCTTCCAGTGAGAGGTCGCCCAATTAACCCAACCTTCCTTTGTCAGAGTACAGTACTCTAGCCTACCAATCAGTGCCCTATGACATAAGGTTTCCACCTTGTCAAATAAGACATCATGCCCAAGAACAAAACAAGGTTTAAGTTCTAAAGCCTTAAGAGTTGTTGCCTTACAACGAGCAGCACAGAGGTTATGTCCCTTGCCAGGGTGAGCACTCCTACAAGCCTCGGTTGGAGCACCCATATCACATGGGAGAGGACACCCAAGGCAAAACCCCAAAGAACCAGACAGTCCCAAAAGGCACCAATACAGGCACCAAAAAACAAAGGACCCTATCAACACCCGTGAACACACCCAAGGTTCCACAGTAGGGTACCCACCAGACACCACCAAGGGCCCACAGAATAATCCACCCAAATCTAAGCAGTAGAGTAAAAAAAATATATAGTCTGATGCTCCCAGTACAGACTACAGGATAGAACTGTGGGGCAGTCCCGACCCCACCAAGAATACAGAAGGTCTGACAGCCCAGAAAACCATACAAACCAGACACCCAGCAAAGATGTGGGACCCAAGTCAAACCATTGTAGGTAATTCCAACCCTGAATATACTAAGAAAAAACTAGGATATCCAAACAGTCCACCGAAGGACCCACATAAAATACCCACCAGCCTCAGCAATAGATAGAAAACCCCTTCATCAAACCCCCAACCATGCCACCGTCCCTCCAGGTGACAAAATCAAGAACCCCGCAGGGGTAAAAGTGTTAGTTTCTCAACATTTAAGCTAGCATTATGATAAGATCTTTTCACTGAGAGAATAACAAGCACAACAATCACATAAGCACATCACAAGAGACAAGAGACACAAAGATTTTTAGGAGGGGAAACCATAAATGGAGAAAACCCCTCAACTTCCTCTAAGATAGTATCACCACAAGATGTGAACCCAAAACAGTAAGATGACCTCCCAACACAACAGTAGCCTTCTGTCTTCTGTCAAGCCCAAGAATTTCCTTCTCCAAAAGTGCGCCACACTTGAGAGAGTAAGTGATGTAATTCACAAGTGATAAATAGAGAGACTCTCACTCTCTATTTATATTCTTCCGTTGACTTGAAGTGCACTCAACCATGTAGGCTTAACTTATAATTAATTACTTGAGCCTACACCTTAATTAGTGTATAATAACCCAAGTGCCCCTAAACTGTGGGGACTTACCTAATGACTTGATATGACTTGTTTACATTATTAATCCTCCCGATCGGAACATCGGGGCATGGCCACATGACTCAAATACATAATAGAAACATCCCGAAATAAACATCGGGTTACAATACATAATATACATAGAAGAATACATTCTGAAGTTACATATACATCAACACTCCCTCTTAACTAGGAAGGTATTCTTTCGACACAATTTTCAGCACTGGTCTTCTTCTCTGCATCAACTGGATCATCTTCGTCTTTGAGTCATCTTCAACTTCAAGTCATCTTTGTCTTCAAGTCATCTTCATCTTCAAGTCATCTGGATCTGGATCATCTCTCGATCTGGATCGTCATAGTACGTCATCACTGGATCTAGATCATCACTCGATCTGGATCATCATCACTGGACTGGATCTAGATCATCACTCGATCTGGATCACTACTGCTGGATCTGGATCATCACTCGATCTGGATCTCTCGGAGTCATCATAACTGGATCTGGATCATAGCTCGATCTGGATCTCCACTGGTCACCATCATGTGTGTACTATCTTGTCATAGGAAGTTCTACAGAGCCAGCCCTTTTTCATGCTGGTTGTAGGCCTACTCTCCTGTAGGTCTTCACCCAGCACTTACATCTGACCTACTTGTCAGAAAGGCACGCCCAGCACTTATATCTGACCTACTCGTCAGAAAGGCCTAGCACTTACGTCTGATCAACACATGATGCGAAGACTGGCTCAATCATCTCTATCTGATCAACACATGATGCCAAGATAGATACCGCACTTACGTCTGATCAACACATGATGCGAAGATAGGTACTGCACTTACATCTGATCAACACATGATGCGAAGAATGGCACTGCACTTACGTCTGATCAACACATGATGCGAAGATCGGTACTGCACTTACATCTGATCAACACATGATGCGAAGAATGGCACTGCACTTACGTCTGATCAACACATGATGCGAAGACTGGCACAACACTTACGTCTGATCAACACATGATGCAAAGACTGGCTCAATCATCTCTATCTGATCAACACATGATGCCAAGATAGATACTGC
>LPNX010329741.1:719109-818326 GCA_001517045.1 Pseudotsuga menziesii
GGATCTGATTGGATGAACAGATAGATCTCTTCAAATGGAGTTGTCCAATGTACTCCTTTTCTGAAAACAGTGAAGGGAAACTCCCGGAACAGGAAGCCCTAATTTTCTGATTTCTTCTGCAGAAATGCCTGTTACTGTTTCTGTGATATCTCCGAAATTACTGATTCTCTGTGTCTGACATTTCTCACTGAGGTAACCTCGCATGTCCCTGATCCAACACCGCAGGTTTCATCAGAATTGGTTTCACCATTTGGGATTTATGATCATTTTCCCAAGGTGACCTGTTACTGGACTGTTCAGAATAGCGAAGTTGTACGGCATGCCACGTGTCACTGGTTCATCTTCTGAGTCTGAACTTCAGACCACAGAAAGTACCGTCCGTGCCCTTTCTGGAACATCTTCAGGAATTCCATTTGGACCTCTGTAGCCCAAGATATTGCAGATCTCCCCAGGTGTCCTGTTTAAGGATGATTTCTGGAAGAGGATGGAACCCTAACTTGGAGAGATCATATCTCCCAGAATATAGCGAATCAGAGGTTGCCCTTTGGACACAGTGTTCATCAGGATTTTATCTTCGGCCACTACAATTTTCAGCTTCTGAGACTTCACCAATCTCGGAATATAGCGACTGTACCAAAACGTAGCAGTTTTAGTATTTAGGGTTTCTCCTAGCTCAGGGTCAAACTAGGGTTTGACTTTCCCGGAGATTTACCCAACCAAATTTCTTGATCTAGGTATCTAAATTTCGGTTTTGATGAGGAGAACAATCCTATGTTGGTCTAATTAAAAAATTCCTCTTCTGTAGAAAGCCCTAATTTCCACATCGAAACTGAAAATGCTTGAAATTGAATTCCGCATCGACAGAAAGATGCACCCTTCAATGGAGAGTCATCTTAGCATACTTTTGCTGAAAATATGTGGAGGAAGATCCACAAAATAGGAAGCCCTAGTTCCTGTAGCTGCACAATGTCTTCTTCTCAGGTTAGCTCTGATACCATGTTAGTTTTTCGACATTTAAGCTAGCATTATGATAAGATCTTTTCACTGAGAGAATAACAAGCACAACAATCACATAAGCACATCACAAGAGACAAGAGACACAAAGATTTTTAGGAGGGGAAACCATAAATGGAGAAAACCCCTCAACTTCCTCTAAGATAGTATCACCACAAGATGTGAACCCAAAACAGTAAGATGACCTCCCAACACAACAGCAGCCTTCTGTCTTCTGTCAAGCCCAAGAATTTCCTTCTCCAAAAGTGCGCCACACTTGAGAGAGCAAGTGATGTAATTCACAAGTGATAAATAGAGAGACTCTCACTCTCTATTTATATTCTTTCGTTGACTTGAAGTGCACTCAACCATGTAGGCTTAACTTATAATTAATTACTTGAGCCTACACCTTAATTAGTGTATAATAACCCAAGTGCCCCTAAACTGTGGGGACTTACCTAATGACTTGATATGACTTGTTTACATTATTAATCCTCCCGATCGGAACATCGGGGCATGGCCACATGACTCAAATACATAATAGAAACATCTCGGAATAAACATCGGGTTACAATATATAAGATACATAGAAGAATACATTCCGAAGTTACATATACATCAACAAAAAGAAAAAGGACATTTCGACAGAGCAGAGTCAAGACAACATCAGTCAGGTCAACAAACCCTACCCATATAGGGAAAGAAAAATCGAAAGCAGTATGAAGGTCCGACAAAAACCCTACCCCAACAACCCCCCAGACAGTAAATCAAGAATAGACGTCAAATAAAATTTCCCACTTTTTTACACCATGGTTGGTACTAACCCTCGGATGAGGGTGGACTCCATGTAAGGTTAGCTGCAATCCATCCCAAAAACCCTAAAAGGGATAACCACTAAGCCTCCAACCAGTGACATATAAAAAAAAGGGGCAGAGAAAGATACAGGGGTACCTTGATAGAGGTTAAACCTGTTAGCCGATCTTGTGATAGTCTAAACTCAGCCAGCCTGATCTCCCATGATCATGCAGCGAAGACCACGACGTACCAAGCACTGGTCAAACCGCTAACCCAGTCAGATCGACCAGCACCAGTGCCGACAACCTCAGAGGCTCCACAGGTTCAGAGACAGTGCCCGTCGAGTCCGGTTACCGCGTCCCCATACAACACATACATATATAAAAGCCAGCTGTACAAGGTCAACCCCGCCGGTAGAAACCAACTAAAGCATCATCGCCACCTCCAAGCCCGGTTTAAAAAATAAACAACCCACAGATCGCTCCAATGGACAGGTACACCAATACTGACAAAAAAAAAGAGGAACCAAGGGCTTCAAGAAACCCTATCTTCGCCACACTGAAAAGAAGCCCCAGTAACCGACAACACAAAAAAACAGCGCCCCTCAGGCCCGGAGTCACCGAGAGTTCAGTAACGACAGTACCCGTCAACACCCGGGTTGCCGAATGTTCCAAAGCGGTTGGGAGTACCGGTAAAAAAAACTTCGACACAATCATCCATTCCCAGACAGCAAAACGAGGAACAAAACCCAGTAATCATGGAGTCAACCCCAACATGTAAAACCCGTTCAAAAAGCCACAACCCTAAAAAAAACACATCAGAAGGAGCCCAGAGTTAAAAACCACCAGCGACCCTCAGACCACATAACGGCATTGACTCCCTGTCGACCTCCAGATACAGAAAATCATGGCCTCCATGAAACCCTAGCACAGCGGCCCCGCTTCTCAAACCCCCCCCTCGAATGTAACACTTAACTTGCTACCTATTAGTATTCACCAACGAACAATAACCTTTTGCCATGCTTGCTTGCTTACTTATTGTGGGGAAGTTTCAAACATATACAGTGGAATTAGATAGGGCCAAACCCGTGAGGCACAATTCCACCATGAAAACGAACTTGCCTTGTGGAGAAAGTAGAGTTCATTATGAAATTTTATACTAAATTCATATCATAAAAATATTTGCCCAAAAAGGAGGCACTTTGGATGCCGTTTGTCCCACGCATGCTCTAGTCATTAAGAAAAGGTTGTTTATGTAAAATAATAATTAATATAAATAATAAAAAACAAAGAGAGAAGAAAAAAGGTAGTCGGTGGACCGTGGGATGTAGTAATATTTGGATTCGTAGCTTGTAACACTCTTTCCGATATAATTCGAAGACCCTTTCTGTGTGAGGCCTGCAGGCAGAAGGCGGGTATTATTATGTAAAATAATAATTAATATAAATAATAAAAAACAAAGAGAGAAGAAAAAAGGTAGTCGGTGGACCGTGGGATGTAGTAATATTTGGATTCGTAGCTTGTAACACTCTTTCCGATATAATTCGAAGACCCTTTCTGTGTGAGGCCTGCAGGCAGAAGGCGGGTCGAAATTGTGTTTCTTCTACGACGTCTTTCTTATTCGCCCGGAAAACCTGTTCTCCCTTTCAGAGGTATGCTCGCCTTTTCTATGCAATTATTGATCCTCTGTTCATGTTTTTTCAGAGAAATTTAATGGGTACAAGAATTTGAATGTGTGTATTTTCGCTTTTTCCGGCTTCTGTTACAAGGATTTTGATGATATAGGATTGAATTGTTTATTCTTCCGGCAAAAAATTAATTGTCGAGTCTTTTCATGATTCGCTGATGATTGATAGATCGATGCGCGTGGATTAGGGTTTCGTTGGTTTTTGCAGAGAAATATTAGTAGGGGCAAAAAATTAATTGTCAAGTCTTTTCATGATTCGCTGATGATTGATAGATCGATGCGCTTGGATTAGGGTTTCGTTGGTTTTTGCAGAGAAATATTAGTAGGGGATTGGGGTTTGGTTGATTTTTGCAGAGAAATATTAGTAGGGGATTGGGGTTTTCTGTTGTTGTTTGGGCAGTTTTTCTATGTCTTGTATATTTTCGGCGTTGAGGGTTTCTACGCTTTGTGGTGAGAAGTAAAAAAGAAGCAAGCTTTTCATTATTACTGTGGTGGTGAAAGGGTTTTAAGTTTCACTATTACAATGCCAGTGATGGGGATTTTAAGGCTTTCAAGACTATAATGACGGATAGGGTGTTAAATATTTTCTTTATTTTAATGGCAGTTAAAGCGTTTTAATGTTTTCATTGGTACAGTGTCAGTTACAGGGTTTTAATGTTTTCATTGTTAAAATGGCAGTGACAGGCCTTGATTTTTGTTTTTGTTGATTGTGTGAGCTCTTGGTTTGTTGTGAAGGTTGAGTAGGATAAGGAAGGATGCCAAAGAACAAGGGAAAGGGAGGTAAGAACAGGAAGAGGGGAAAGAATGAAGCCGATGATGAGAAGAGAGAATTGGTATTCAAGGAAGATGGGCAAGAGTATGCCCAAGTTCTCAGGATGCTTGGCAATGGGCGTTGTGAAGCTGTTTGCATTGACGGAACGAAGCGTCTCTGCCATATCCGGGGCAAGATGCACAAGAAGGTCTGGATTGCTGCGGGTGACATTGTTCTTGTAGGGCTAAGGGACTATCAGGATGATAAGGCTGATGTTATCTTAAAGTACATGCCCGATGAAGCCAGGCTTCTCAAGGCCTATGGTGAGCTTCCAGAGAATGTCCGGCTGAATGAGGGTATAGCAGGTGGTCTTGACGAAGATGAAGAAGGCGGTGCTGATGACTACATTGAGTTTGAAGACGAAGATATTGACAAAATCTAATTATGTTTTTCTTCCCTTTACCATTGTTATGTAGGATAGGTTGTTCCTATATATTTTTGAGCTTTCTTCAGGTAGGCATCTTTGGACTTTATAGAAGATTAGAGTGTAGCCTGTGATTTTGAAGGGAATGATAACTGGATTTGCAATTCGGAAACGGTTGTTTTTCGCTGTATCGTGGTACAATATTTCTTACAGCTCTAGATAACAAAGATTGTAGTGATGACTGCAGGAACAAAATCTTATTAATGCAATACAACTGTCGAACATCTTAGAAGAGTGTTCTAGCTCCATATTATCTATGTTATGCTATGTTGAGTTTCAGTTGATTTGAAAATGTTGCATTCTGGTGCAATTTATTGTTTTGAGTGGCTCTTTATGCAATTCTGATAGTTGCACTCTCACAAAGGAGTATATGATGTTGAAGGGTTGCCTAAAACGTGTTTATTTCCTCTAACGTGTCACTTATACTTCATATGTCTTTTTTTCAAAATGTGCACTTTTTATTTAATGAAAGAGATAATGGTTTGAACAGTTCCACAAATTGTGTTTAGTTTCAAAATGTGCCTTTTTCATTTAATGAAAGAGATGATAGATTGAACAGTTCCACAAATTGTGTTTAGTTTCAAAATGTGCCTTTTTCATTTAATGAAAGAGATGATAGATTGAACAGTTCCACAAATTGTGTCTAGTTTCATAGTGTGAATTTTTCATTTAATGAAAGAGATGATGGATTGAACACTTCCACAAATTGTGTTTTTTTTTTCAAGTAGAAAAAGACATTTCTTTTGTATTAAAGAAACTTGTTACATGATCATCTATGTTATGCCTGCAAAATAAATAGGATCCTCATCTTTCTGATCCCAAACATCCCACAATAACCCTCCACATTCCACCATATTCTCTGGAGTTCCAGTTTTTCCCAATCAGTTCTCCATCATACAGTCCCAAGTTAGACAAGGATAATAAAGACATTCAGCTACTGTAGCTAGTAGTAAGATGATACTATATACAAAACACTCTACCTGTTAAAAAATGACCTCATTTCCTACCATCAAAACAGGTATTGTTCCAATATTGCTCAAGAATCAAAGATCTTGACTGGACAAAGAAATCACCTCCCCTTCCAGAATTTCAGAGAAAGATAACTGGCCCAAGTTTGAAGAGAGTGCCTCCTTTGCCAATATATCAGCCATGTAGTTGTGTTCCCTGTAGATATGGTGGCAAGCGAAAGGAGTGAAAGAATTTTTGAGTGCCTTCGTATGAGTGCCCCAGTGGTCCAACTCCAAGACCTGAAGGTTAGTCTTATTACACATCCAATCCACTATGATTTTGGAATCTCCAAAGACTGTCAGTTGTGGAAGACCCAAAGTGTCCGCAACATAAAGCAATCCTCATAATGCCAGCAATTCAGCTTTTGTGTTCGTACACTATCCACATCCCAACTGAATCGCTGATAAACAAAACCATACCTGCACCGCCTAATCCATTTTGTGCTGCTTCGTCCAAAAACCCAACAGCTGCATACCCCATCGGTGCCTTACCAATCCTTCGAGTTTTACATGCCTTCACAGGATCAGGATAATCATACAAGAGTTTAATAACTCCCAACGTCACAGCTTGTATAGTATGCCGAGAATCCTGAAAGATTGCTGCATTCTGTGCCCTTCCAAATGAGACAACAACAGAACAATGGTGAATATAGGGGCTTTAAACCCGTCTTTAGCCAACTATTCAAAAAATCAACGAAGGTGGCATCAACCCAGGAAGAAGTAATGCGAAAATGAGACGCTACAGCAGTTAAAACAGCTCTGCCAAAGGGGCAATCCAGACACAAATTATCCACTGATTCAGTTCCTGCAAAACAAAGTTGGCACATATTCGGGCCACAACACCCTTTTGACTGCAAAGTGTCCCAAGTATTCACCTTTTCGCAAATACAGAGTCAAATAAAACATTTTACCTTCAAAGGTACCTTGCACGCCCAGATATCAGTATACCACCAGTGCCAAACATTTTCAAGATGAAAGTCCACCAAAGATTGGTAAGCCAACTTAGCTGTGACCTGTCCCGAACTCTTATTATAAGATCAGACCAAATGATCCTGTTCATCATGGAGTTTAACACCCGCAGTGGACAGGTGCTTCACATAATCCTCCCACTCCATACGCCAGTCACTCCCACTCCATACTCCATATGACAGGTTCCAGGTCATCGGCAGCCAGTCAATAGGAACAATTAAACCAGTTCAAATTTTTTACATTCCAACCCCTATGAGAGTAATGTCTGGATATAAGATCCCACTGTGCAAGATGTTTCATGTGATCAGAAATTTCTCCTCCCCACAAGAAATTGGACATAATCTGCCTGATTGCCTTCAACGTCGAGCAAGGAATCTTATAGAGGGAGAACCAGTAAATTGGAATACCACTCAAAACAGACTTTAAGGAGAACAAGTCTACCACAAATTGTGTTTAGTTTCAAAATGTGCTATTTTCACTTAATGAAAGAGATGATGAATTGAACAGTTCCACAAATTGCGTTTTCTTTCAAAATGCGCATTTTTCTTTTAATGAATGAGATGATGGATTGAACGGTTCCACAAATTGTGTTTAGTTTTAAAATGCTTATTTTTCATTTATTGAAAGAGATGATAGATTGAACAGCTACACAAATTGTGTTTAGTTTTAAATTTTGTGTTTAGTTTTAAATGTACATTTCATTTAATGAAAGAGATGATTGATCATTTGGTATAGTTTCGAAATGTACATTTTCATGTACATCTTCATTTAATGAAAGAGATGATTGACGCTTCGAAATGTACATTTTCATTTAATGAAAGAGATGATTGATCATTTGGTATAGCTTCGAAATGTACATTTTCATTTAATGAAAGAGATGATTGAAAATTTTGTGTATAGTTTCGAAATGTACATTTTCATCTAATGAAAGAGATGATCATGTCATATTTCAAGTTGTAATACACCATTGATTGTGAGAGTCGTATATTTGTAAAGGTAACTTACAGGCTGCAGGACTAGAAGAAAGCTACTTATTGCGAGAGTTGTTCTATATTTGGAAAGGTAAATTTCAGGCTGCAGGACTAGAAGAAAGCTCCTCTGTGATTGATTGGAGCAGAAAAATATTTCACTTAAACAATCATGAAATACATGATACATTCTTCTACTTGTATGCCAAAATCTCATTCGTCTTCCAGTTACATCTTAAATTGTCTATCGCTGCTCATTAACCATCCACTGTTCATTTATTGACTTTTCAATTTCATATCTTCTTATGTACATGGTTTTCCTTGTGAATTTTATTTACGCCTTCTGTCCAAGGTAATTTGGACGGCAAGTGCATTATGCAGTATGTAGTCTTTACTGCATAAAAAGCTCCAATTTCATGTCTTTTTATAAACATGGATTTCTTTTTGAATTGTATTTACGTCTTCTGTCCAAGGTAATTTGGACGCTAAGTGCATTATGTAGTTTTTACTGCATAAAAATGTCCAGGATTGGATACAACATTTAGGTGAAAGTCTTTTCATCAATCCCTGGAAAAGAAGACCAACGATAAAATCCAATCACCTCTCCAGGATTGGATACATTTAGGGTGAAAGTCTTTTCATCATTCCCTGGAAAAGAAGACCAACGATAAAATCCAATCGCCCCAATAACGTAGCAAGAAAGGGGAGATGGCCAAGCCGACAATGACAGGCCCCAAATACGTAGCAAGAAAGGGAAGATGGCCAAGCTGGCAATGACAGGTGGGAAGATACAGAGATCTGATTGGACGGATATGAAAAAGAGCAATGCTGGCGGATCTAACCATAAAACCTGGACACCCGGCTGAAGTAACGAATAAGGAGATGAAGCAGGGCTCAAGGCTATTGATCATTGATCATAAAATCGACAAGCTATTGATCATAGAATCGACCTAGCTTGTGTAGCATTGATTCATGGGCAATCAAAATGGTATATGGGGAGTAAATGTTGATCCACGCACGAGTTAAAAAAATCTCTCTTTGTGCGACATTCATTTCCTCTTAAACCATTTGTAGTAGAGAAGCTGAACTTGGGATCAGCAATTATATGATGTTGATTGCTCCATCTGTCATGTGATGCCTTTTAAATATTTTTTTTTTAAAGTTTTTTGGGTTCTTGATATGATTTTTTTTATCGAAATTATGATCTTTTTAGTGGTGAAATTGTAATTTTGATTATAGAAATGTATTTATTATCATATAGTTATTCAATTATCTTTCACTCTTATTATGCAATTTCAACAATTTAAACTACAATATCAACAATATCAACTAAATTTAACTAAAAAATTATTCATTTATCCTTGAATTATCTATTATGCAATTTCAACAATTTAAATTACAATATCAACTAAATTTTGAATTTCGACTGGAATATCATTGAAACTTACAAATCCTTTCTTATTCTTTTTATTTCCCACAAGAGGCAAGTATCACTTAAACTTACAAATCCTTTCTTATTCTTTTGTTTTTCCACAACAGGCAAGTAGCCCTTTGTTTGGATTGGATTGTAACTCCATCTTGGATTGGACGTGTACTGGCCGGGTGTGAATATTTAATTTTTAAAGCATCGTATTGCTACTTTTATAGGCATTGTTTTAAAAATGGATTCTTCAGATGCCACAATACTCCCCTAAAAACGCAAGCGTCAAGGTTTATGAGGTGCTCCCGTGAAAGGTCTTCAGCACACTAATGATTGGTTTCGACACTCCCCCCTCAACGCTCCATCCTCACTCAGGAGACTCTTCCCCATCAATAGTTCATCCCATATTGTTTGGGATTGGATGATATTAGAGCTGTTTTTGTTAACCAATAAGATCTTAATGACCATACAACACAATTGAATCGAGATTCATAAAACTCACCTAAACTTTGAGACTCTTCCCCATCAATACTTCATCCCATATTGTTTGGGATTGGATGATATTAGCGTTGTTTTTGTTAACCAATAAGATCTTAATGACCATACAACACAATTGTGTTATCAATCCAAATGGCACTTCTCCGTCCGAGTGTCGACATTCTTTATGTTGGTACACAAAAGGACATTAGGATTGAAGTTTGCCAAAACACTATAGATAGGCATGACTTGGGATGCATTTACCTTTAAACCAACTTGCTATATAATTTTTCTAAGTGTTGAGTTGCGTATGCGACTATCTCCATTGCAACTCGCGTACTCTACGCGACTATCTGCATTGCAACCTGCGTACATCAGCGTACGCGGGTTTCCTTGAGCAACTCGTGTGTCATATGCGGGATGCATATATCAATAGTCGCGTACACTTTAGTTTGACCTTAAAAAATATAAAACATGATTAATTGAGATTAGTTGGGCCCTAACCCTTAACTATCCCAACTGTTTCAACCACCCCAACCTTTGAAATCACTCTATTTCCCAAAGTATAAATAGAGGCCTTGGGGAGGGTATTAATCAATCAAGATTGGAGAGCAAAGTTATGCTAGTGGTATATCTTCAAAAGTTTTGGAGCAGCAGAACTCAGAGTCCTTTGGTTGCAAAGGAGTCATTTGTCTTAGAAGCTGGGTTGTACTCTTATCTCATTTACCGATCGTTAATAAAGATAATTCTTCTTCCAACATTGTGTTGAGTCTATTTCATGTATTGTGGTTAATGAATGTATTTGATTATATATTTGATATATTGTTTATCTAACCTCTTATATATACATGCTTGGGATATTACTTGGAGAATTTGCTCTTTATAGGTGAAAGAGGTGCATCCCTAGAAGCTTTGGAGAGAAGATGAGCGATAGAAGATCAAGCTTGGATCAACCGTCGGTAATCGGGTAAGTCAAGACTTTATTTCTATTCCCTTTCTATTCTTTGGTAAAGCTGATTCTCTGCAAGGTTAGTAGTAAGTTGGTAACCCCAGACCCTAGGTTACAAGGGTGTTTAATCCTGAACAACAGAACCGACGACTTCGATGGGGAGTCCAGCCTGCTGTGGGTTAGTCCTGTAGATACTTGCCCAGTGTTTGCTCTGATTCAGTGTATGGGTTTATATCTTGGCTTTGATTTGCATTAGTGTTTTCGAAACCTATATTATTTTTTTTTGAAAATTTTGTTGTTGTGTACGTGAGTTGTTGTGCTACACAGTCGTGTACACCAACTTGTATATGCGGGTTGCTATACTGGACAGTTGTGTACAGTACCGTAGGTTGTTCTATTAGATAGTCGCGTACTTTTTTTAGCAACAAATTTTTAGGTAGGGTTGCTTATTCCCGTCTTATTTGGATTTTGCTCTGTTTTGGAGTCTTCTAGTGCTGGCATCTTGCTGTAGGTTTGAAAGTCCTGTACACCATATTTTGTGCTTTTCAGTAAGCCCTTGGGTTTTTGTTATTAGAGTCTTCTTTCATTGCAATTTGAAGTGGATTATTCTGTTTGGGTGATAGGTTCAGTGCCATGTATCTGAATCAGTGATCAGGATTTTAGATACTTTGTACTCTGTACTACTTTCAAGTAGTTTCAGTTTGTCATTTGCCCTTTAGTGATTTCAGTGGATTTCATTCATTGTTTCTTTCCAAGCTAGGTGTTTGCCAAGTCTCCTCTTCCTTAGGTTGTTGAATTTGGTTCTTACAAGTCTGCTATACTTCATATTGCTTGCTTTATGGTCTGATTATTTAAGCATACTCAAGAACTTTTGCATTTAGGTGCATAGTAATTTTTGAAGAGTTTGAAAAGTGAAGAAAAAACATTGGAAACATTTGTATTTTAATTGCATATCATAGTTTTATTTTTAGTATTTTTAAATAAAATCTCAAAAATTACAAAAATTAAGTCTTAGTCTTCTCTTACTTAGTTGTAATTTCATTAGTTCATATCCACAAAAAGAAAAATAAGCTTGATTTAAGTAGTTATAATTTGTTTTGGAATTCATTTTATACACCTTTTAACTTTTCTTATCAAGTCTATAATATCATAGTCATTCACGCCACTTACCCTCTGACTAAGAACAACCCTTAAAAATGAACGCTATAATTTAAAATTTATTAGTAAGCTTTGTTTTATAATTTAAAATTTATTAGTAAGCTTTGTTTTATAGGGTCATACACCTACTAGCTTAGGCTAGACTTGTGGGATAGGAAGTGTAAACTCACCACAAGTGCTTAAATTTAGACGTAGTTGGCCAATCGATAGGTAAATACTTCTTTGTGTTGATATTATCTGGGAAGCTCTTCTCAAACGGGAATTAAGCATGAGGCCGCGTGGAGGCTTGGATTAAGGAGATAACCCTCCGATTCCTTGTCAAAACGTAGACCAAGGTTTTTGCGCATCTGGGGATTCTGTCCTAGACAGAGTTTCGGGCTTTGCTACCCTGCCCATGCGTATGAATCAGGCTTGCGACTGTCCCCCCAGACTATTGATATAGTTAAGGTAGCCTTTAGTCTCTTTGACATCTAGGGTTTATACACAGGTAAACCAAAAGGCTATTTCTGGTTCACCTTGGACGGGCTTGGAAGGTAACTCTTGTTGAAAGTGTAGGAGGGCGGTGGGTGATTTCTCCGCTTGTGCCTGAGAACCTCTTCAAGGACGCCAAGAAACTGTCTCTCAGCTTTCTTCGGGAAAGCATATCTTATATCCCTGTGATTGTTGAGACTATATGAAATTTTGCAGTGATTGCTCTGTGGTTTGTCTGTGTTTTTAACCGACCTTAGGGTGTGAAGAGTCAAATTTACAATTGTGGAGGACCAATCTATCAAAAGGTCACGAAGGTTGCAAAACCTTCCTTCGCTTATCACATTGGAACCTCCACCTCCCCCTCCCCCTCAAAGGCGAAGATTAGACACAGACAGTTCTTTCGAACCGATAGGAGTTAGTGAAGTTCCGGGTGAACCAAAACTTAGGGCAAACCATTTTAATTTAAATACAGTGGAGATAGAAGACTTGCAGGCTGACGAGTTTGCAAGGAATTTTAATTTACCTCTAACTGACTTAAACGATCCTATGATCGTTTAGGTTCGTCCTTTCAATCCACTCGTGATTAGTGTCCCTCTGGGCAGACTAATGTCTACTGCAGGAGAAAGTTCTTCTACTTCCACCTCAGCCGCTCCGGTTGAGGGGGTGCCACCTCCCCCGGTATTTGCCCCTAGAACAAGCATACCTACTACACCTTTAACTCCAGCTAGCCGGGTGGTTCAACCACTGACTCCCACAAGTTTAGCAAGTACTTCTGGTGGTATGGTGACTAGCATTCCTAGTGTACCTTCAGTTCCTACTTCCTTCGCACACACTGCTCAGAGTGGTCCTATAGGATCCTCGGCATTTGTCCAGGGTTTTCCTTGGAATGGGGGGCACATTCCCCCATCCACTCCATATGTAGGTCCAACACCCGCATATGTAGGGGTGCAGTTCGGAAACCCTAATCCTTATGGTCAAGGTTTTCAAACTCCGGTTTCAGCTCATTTCATGAGCTCTCTTTTCTCGCTTTTCAGCGGAGGGTTACCTGCTCCTGTGTTCCAAACCCTAGCTCCGACTGGGGCAGCTAGAACCTCATACATTGCACCGCACATAAACAATCCACTGGCTTATGGATGGAATCCTTTCCAAAGCAGCCCAACCACTTCGCAACCGGCAGCAGGGGGCAACCCTGCCTTCACATATGAGAACATGAGGGCAAGTCCCTCTAATCCCCAAGCTGGTACCTTTAATGCTCCGGTTAGACCCAAGCTCCCTTTCCTGGCAACGTTAAATTTTCCAGATTTGTCGAAACTAATGAATGACCCGGTGAGACATAGCTCCTCCTGGTCACCCGTTCCTACCAAGTTGCCCTTGGATATCCCAAAATTCGAAGGCAAAGTTGGTGATGATCCAGGAGCTCATGTCACCACTTTCCATTTGTGGTGCTCTTCCAACTCATTGAACGACGATACAGTTCGGTTGAGGCTGTTCCAAAGAAACTCTGACTAGTACTGCAACAAAATGGTATATTGAATTGCCTTCTACTGCGTTTAACAGTTTTTGGGACTTGGCTAATGTATTCCTTAGTCACTTCCAACTTCCTGTCCGATATGATTTCGGGACAGACTTGTTGTCTACCTTTTGGTAGGACAAGGCCACTCATATTTCAGATCACATCCAAGAGTGGAGAAGACAGAAAAGCCTTATCAAAGCCACTATTCCTCCCGAGTTTTTATTAGAATGGTTCCTTAAATCCATATTGTCATATATATCTAAGGATGTATCTACTTCGGGAGTGACCAATGAGGAAGACGATATACTCAGGGCCCAACAACTAGATTTGATATATTCTCAGTCTAAGATTTTATATGAAATCATCCCTGATGCACCGAGGCCAACGCACAATGTAGAGAAACCTAAGCCTGGACCCCATGCCGATGGTGTGGTTGGTTCTGTGAAATCTCCCACTGTAGAGTCTTTGGCTAAACAGCTCTATGAGTCGTCTGTCAAACATTTTACGGTGGAGGTAGCAAATGTTGCCCCCTCATCGCAGAATGCAAATGTTTTTGCACAATCCTCTCAAAAGGGCAATCAGTAGCCCGATGGGAAAAAGAAGAAAGGGAAAAAAGGTGAGGGAAACCAAAACAAGCAAAAACCCACAAACAATGCTGATGGAGGCAAAAAAGAAAAGAATAAGGTGAAATTCCCATGTAAGTTGTGCCATGAAGATCACCTGACCCATCAATGTCTCCTTATGGAACAAGCTCAGAAGCTGTTAAAAGGCCAACAACCGACTGTCTTGAATGATCATTTTTCCCAAGGACATAATTCAACTTCAGCTTCAAATGCAACAGGGGGCACCCCAAATGCTCCTGACCCTAATTATATAAACATGGTTCGATCCCAGACTTTACTCCAGACTAGGAACAAGAACTATGAAACAGAGGCTTTGGAGAAGGGTAAGTCGATAGGTGAAACTTCCAACCCTCTCACAATTGAGAAACATGTCGAACCTATGCCCAAGATACCAAAATGTGTCTTCAAGAAAACCTTGCACAATCCCAATGCTAGGGCTGCAGCAAACTACTCCGTAGTTGAAGATTTAGCCTAGACTCCTTGTGCAATGTCGGCTTTAGAAGTGTTACAGAGTTGTCCCGCCCAACGAGATGCACTCTTAGCAGCCTTAGGCAGTATAGACTCATCGAGCCTCATGGCGAAATTTAATTTGTCTGATGTCAAAATTCGCCTGCCATATCATGTAGCCTTATCGATAGATGTCATCCATGGCGGAAAAACCATTGGAAGGGTAGTTGTCGACGAGGGTGCTTCTACATGTGTCATGTCTTTGTCTTGGTGGAAAGCTCTTGGATCTCCAGAGCTAGTTTCATTGAACACCCTACTTACTGCTTTCCTGTATCTTGATTCCATCATTGTCCTATTTGTTATTACTTGTGTATCCTTTCATTTATCCAGTTCCTAGTCACTCTTGTGATCCGTTGGAGGATCTATTGTCTTCCTCATCACAGTATGGTTTCTTATCAACACTTCCCAACGACGAAGACCTAGAGTTGTTGACGATAGTACCTTAGGATTCACTTTCATTATTGTTGAATTCTTTTGCTTCAGTTGTCGATTATCACCTATTGGTTGACAATTTGTTGAATCCTGTCCATGTTCGACTTCAACAACATCTATTCACATGGCCTGGATTGTGCTGATTCTTTTGAATTTTTGACAAAGACCTTAGGTTCATATCTATGGCCTAAGTTGCGCAAAATTATGTTGTGTTCACTTACCCAGTGTCCAGATTTTTTGAAGACTCATCATTATTGTATATTGTGGCTTCGATCCACCTTTGCAATATACGTGGTCTTGAACCCGTATCATATGATGTACTCAAATATTGTAAAGGAACTAGTGTTCCAGTATATTGAACATGGCATCCTCAGATATGACTTTGTATATGACATTACTATGTATTTGTTTTAGGTACTTCTTCTACTCCATTGGACCTCTGAGTTCTCCAAGATAATGATTATAATGTATTTCGGCCATTGTTTCTCTCTGGCCTCACACATTAGGGGGCATCTGCTATCAACCCAAACGGCACTTCTTCGTCCGAGTGGCGACATTCTCTATGTTGGTACACAAAAATACATATTAGGATTGAAGTTTGCCAAAACACTATAGATAGGCATGACTTGGGATGCATTTACCCTTAAACCAGCTTGCTATATAATTTTTTAAGTGTTGAGTTGCGTACGCGATTATCTCCATTGCAACTCGCGTACTGTATGCGACTATCTGCGCTGCAACCTGCGTACATCAACGTACGTGGGTTTCCTTTGAGCAACTCGTGTGTCATACGCGGGTTGCCTATATCAATAGTCGCGTACACCTTAGTTTGACCTTAAAAAATATAAAATGCGATTAATTGAGATTAATTGGGCCCTAACCCTTAACTATCCCAACTGTTTCAACCACCCCAACCTTCGAAATCACTTTATTTCCCAAAGTATAAATAGAGGCATTGGGGAGGGTATTAATCAATCAAGATTGGAGAGCAAAGTTATGCTGGTGGTATATTTTCAGAAGTCTTGGAGTAGTAGAACTCAGAGTCCTTTGGTTGCAGAGGAGTCCTTGTCTCAGAAGCTGGGTTGTACTCTTATCTCATTCACCGATTGTTAATAAAGAGAATTTTTCTTCCAACATTGTGTTGAGTCTATTTAATGTCTCATGGTTAATGAATGTATTTGATTATATATTTGATATATTGTTTATCTAACCTCTTATATATACATGCATGAGATATTACTTGAAGAATTTGCTCTTTACAGATGAAAGAGGTGCATCTCTGGAAGCTTTGGAGAGAAGAGAAGCGGGAGAAGATCAAGCTTGGATCAACCGTCGGTAATCGGGTAAGTCAAGACTTTCTTTCTATTCCCTTTCTATTCTCTGGTAAAGCTGATTGTCTGCAAGGTTAGTAGTAAGTTGGTAACTTCAGACCCTACGTTATAAGGGTGCTTAATCTTGAACAACAAATTGAATCAAGATTCATAAAACTCCCTTAAACTTTAACCCAATTTGTTTGATACATAGACTATCTTTGACGACCATGCGTATTTGAAAGTCGGACCAAATAATAGTTCTATGAAATTGGGAATTTGTCTAAAGTTGGCATCTTGATTTTGTGGGCCATTTGAAATTTTAGATAGGATAGGATCTGTGGCTTATGTATTAGCATTGCCTGCTTGTTTGTGTGCATAATGTATTTCATGTTTTTTTATTAAAGAAATGTGTGCATGATCTTAACCACATATTGATTGGAATTTGATTTAGGTGGAGTCAGAAGGAGATTTCCAGTACAACCACTGCGTATCTTCAATCGAAAAGTGATGTTGTTGAGGAACATAGTCATCATATAGGTAAAGGCCCAATGGACTCATTACAATCTTGAAGGAGCAATGTGGGAGCTCGAGGATATAATGCGGGAGGCATACATGCAACGATTTTGAAGTTTTGATTAAGATTTTATAAATGTACATAGTGTCGATGATGCACTTATGATAGTGCATAAATTAAAGGGGATGAGAATATGATACCCCAATTTGGCCCCACAATGAAAAATTGTAAATATTGATGCAAAATGAGAAAAGCTGGAAACAAATGGTTAGAATGACCAGGACTATGAAATGTATATATTTTTGATATTAATATAAAAATATCTACATGGCTGCATGGGAAGAAGGACAAAGATGAGATAGTGGGCTATGAGTCCACAAGTGGGAGTGTGCCTTAGTTTATATGCCTAAACTTAAAAAATTGACCCAAGTTATTAAGCTATGATTAAGAACCATATTTTGATTAAATTTTATTTCAGTAACTTAAGAAGGGGATTAAGATGGGAAAGGTGGATCCTAGCTAGTTGATTTATGCTTATAAAAGTGAGTTTTCTAGCGAAGAGGGGCTTCTGTTCTTCACCACTTCGCCAACACTTCAATTTGACTCTTAGCTATCACCTTCGGAAGCCATGGTGGGATATTGTAACTGTGAATAAAGATATCATGAATATGCACGAATTATGCATGCCATTAACCTGGGTAGAATGGTGAGAGAGAAAGCTGGCCTGCAGTTTGTGCCTTGGAGTCCATGAGATTGAGAGACTTCTTGTTCGATTTCTGTTGGAGTGCCAAAAGGGAATTGAAGGCTGTCCAAGGGATTGTTAACTTAGAGAAGGGAGCTTGTTCTTGGCGCTGTGCATGTTGATGGGGAAGAAGAACTGAGGATTGTGACACCTGTGGAGGGGGTGTAGACACTAGTGGATTGTATGAGAATTCAGTTGAGTAAATTCGGTTTAAGGGAGAACTTTGCCTTTGTGGATTGATAGTCCCAGCTCGAGGGTGGCTTATCAAAGTAAGTTTTTGCTTGACAGTGACTATGGCTGGGAGGAACGTCCTTCACATGCAGCCAATTGGAGAATAATTGCTTAAAAAGATAAGTGTTTGTTTGTCTATGAATGGAACGTTTTAATTATGTGTTTCCATGTTATTTAATTACTATTTATAATTGTTGAAATGATTGGAATTGGATTGGAACTGGTGCATTCATGTTATGTTGTTTGTAAATAAAATGAACGTATAATTTTTTTGGGCAACCATTTTTATTATTTCTGCTGTTAAATGAATTATAATTGTATAAAAACCAAATTGGGCATGAATGCTAAATTTGGATATGGAATTTGAGTGCCCCATCGTCTCTATGGTCAAAAGAAGTGGCCAGGTATGTTACAAGAACCTTTTTTGTTATGTTCAACTTATTGTAAACGATTCACATTTTCTCATTATGCAAGGACGCATTACTAAATTTCTCAACATGAAGCCTCCAGAGATTTTGTCAATGCTTGAGGAGTCGGTAGGGAGAGAATGTATGAAATGAAAATGGAAGATGCTCTGAAAACATTCGAAAATAAACAAACCGAAGTAAATGAGATAGACAATGTGTTGGCTCAAGAGATTCTACCCGCTCTAGAGAAGTTGAGGAAAGAGTGGGCTTAGTATATCCAATGGACCAATGGTAATGGTGTGCTTGATTGACTTAAGAGGTTTTCCATTGCTTATGAATTTGTACAAGCATAGAAAGTGAAGGAAGCTGCTATGAGTGGGGTTGAGAAAATGAAATCAAATATTCTACAACTTAAGAGAAACATGAAACACTTACAAATAGGAATAGATGAGAAGTAAAAATCAATTTTAGATTTAATTGCAGATAAAGAGAAGAAAATGGTGGAGAATAAAATTCTATCCGAAAAGGTAGACACACTCTCTAATGTGCTTGTTAAAGAAACTTTTGAAGTCACTATTTAAAAAGAAACCATAAATGTAGCATGATTGAAGCCAATGTCAGATTAAATCTATGATGCTTGATGACATGGCTGGAAGCATAAAAGGATCATCTCCTAGACCTTAAAGCCACCCAAGAAAATTACAGATGAGAAAAAATTGAGTACATGGGTGTTTATCATGGTCCAAGGAATCCATGTGTCAAATTTGAGAACAAACCAATCAAATATGTGCTCTTGGCATACACTATACTGACCTAGGCATGCATTTTTTAAAGATGACCGTCAAAAGGCATAATTTGGCCAGTTGAAGGTTTTGGTGTGCATTTTTCTTGAACAAAGTGGGCATTTGGAATTGGAAAGATATTGCTTGAGTAGAGACAATCCTGATGAAGTTGATCTGAGCCCTTGGCATGCATTCTTGATCCCTTGGTGTGCATTTTGGTAACCTAGGAGTGCATTTTATGAAAATATACACAGATCAGTTTGGAAAATTCAAATATGAATATAATTTGGTGCTGAAATACTATGTAATAAAAAAATATACATATATAGTAGAGAAGTATACATAATCCCCTTTGCCTTGGATAACAAATTTAACATGTTCTTAATTGTGTGTTGTCATTGATGTCAACATGAATGACAAACATGTCATTATTGTTGATTGGAGGAAGCTGCACACTAGTCAGACCTCGAGCAAGCATGAAGAAGTTGAGAAGGTGAAAATGAATTGGTCAAATGGTAACCATAAATGTAGGATGATTGAAGCCAATGCCAGATTGAATCTATGATGTTTGATGAGATGGATGGAAGCATAAAAAGATTATCTTTCCAGACCTTAAAGCCCCCTATGAAAACTATTGAGGAGGAAAACTTTAGTATAGGGGTGTGTATCATGGTCCAAGGAATCCATCTGTCAAATTTGAGCACAAAACAATCAGCTATGTGCTTTTGGCGTGCATTTTATTGACCTAGGTGTGCATTTTTTGAAGATGTCTGTCAAAAGGCAGAATTTGGTCAGTTGAAGCTTTTAGCGTGCATCTGTAGATTATACTGCTTATTAGAACGATGCTCCTAAACAAATGATGTATTATGTAGAAGGCTAATCAATGGTGCATCCATTTATTCCAGAGACCTCAACCTTGCAACTATTTTGACATGCCCGTCCATCATGTCTGCAAAAGAGAAGAAAATTGAAGCATTGAACATGAGTGGTAATCATGGTTGTAAGATTCAAATATGATTATGAAAACCCAAATTAGAAAAATGCACGTCTACTTTCAGAATTCAAAGGTTGCCTAATCATCAAGAAAGTGTGAGAAAACATGAGACATTAGGGTTCTAATTTTTAGGATATTTTTAGTGCTTTTCCCAAAGAAATCAACACAACATAAGCCCCTTTTCTTGGATGACAAATTTAACATGTTCTATACCAAGCTTGGCATTATTAATTGCGTGTTATCATTGATGGCAACATGAATGACAAACTTGTCATTCATATTGATTGGAGGAAGCTACACATTGGTCAGATATTGAGTAGGCATGCAGAAGCTAAGTAGGTGACAGTGTTGGTCAAAGGGTAACCAGAAATGTAGCATGTGTTGGCACATATAAGTTTTGGGAGATTTTTTAAAACACTTTGGCACCGCTGAGTTTGAAAACATGAAATTTTAAATAGGGATGGAGCTAAGTGTGGGAATGAAAATGACCAATGACTATGGCTGAAGGATTGAAATAAAGGGTGCCAAAGGTGAGAATTATATAAAAAGAGGGTGGAGTCAAGTCAAATATCTAGATCACCGAGCGCAGTGACCATAAGCTTAAAACAAAAGTAGCTAGAGGCGTTGGCGGAGTCGAAGGGAAGTGGAGATGAGTCCAAGCACATGAGACTAAAGGCTATGACCGAATGTAAGTAATAAGGTGATTAAGGTTTGCAAAGTCAAGAGGTGATAAAGTGAACTGTTGAATCGATGATGTAAAGCGAAATTGGGCTCCATTAATGGTAATCTTGCATTTCACATATCCAACTTGCACAAGATTTAATTTTTTTGAAGTGGTGCAAAATTTAAACCGTGGCTTGAGTGGAGATTACGTCGCATATCCTCATGCATTTTGCTACCAAAGGTAGTTCGGAATAAACCACTCTTTGCAAACTCCAAAACCACTTTTCGTAGGTTAAAAAATGTATTTTGGGAAAATAAATGGGGTTATATTATTATTTTGAAAATGAACCTTTATGATAATGACAACACATCAGTTTCTTCCTCCAGTCAAATTTGAAGTTTTGAAGTTGTATCTGACATTCATTTATCATAGGTATTCGAAAGAAACTCTGCAAGCTTGTAATTTATCTCCCATGGAGAAAATTCAACAATGTATTTCAATTTGTAAGAACATTGATTGAAAAGAAGAATTTATTGTCAATCGGGATGGGGATATTCAAATCCTTTGTTCAGTCAATGCAAAGATTGTTAGAGAATCCTTAAGGTTACTCGAGTGATATCCCAACAAATTTGAACCATTTGTGGAAGAGGAATTGAATCAAAGTTTATAAAGAAAGTAGTATTGAGAAGAAAGCTAAGTTCTTGTCCAAGGTCCTGAAAGTTGGTCAGTATATTGGATATTCTTCTTTTCCATTTGATGTCAATGTTTTCCAAGAGAATGTAAAGTTGGTTTTGTCCTTATTGATTCGATTTTTTGGTCATAATAATGACAAGTTTGTTGATGAGGTCATGTTAGGGTTCATTATGAAGGTCAATTAGTTTGAGTCGAGTCAATTCTCTTGAATTAATTTTGATGTATTCCTATCCAAGGAAATTCATGCCAAGCTAGTGAATTTCCACAATCAAAGGAATTTCAGATGTCAAACATTTTTTATATGCATGTTTATATATTCTAATGTAGTAGACCTTATCTTCCTAGACAAACTATTTTCTTCAGATCCTTCCAAGAAAATTAATATGTTTGATTTTATCAATATCATCATGTCAGAGATCTACAAAATCATCCACAATGCTGAATTATCTAGAGTACTCGAAGACATGAAGGACATGTTGCAATTGGCGACTGAAAGCAAAATTGGAGATTGGTTTTAATGCAAAAATCATACTATTGTAAGGGTTTATGGGTTCACTGAAGCTCCTTACCTCCTTCCAACATTCTCAACTCCAAGAATTCTTTCTCTTGAATTTGTTAGGCAGAGGCTGCATTCAAAGGAGGAACATTTTCTTAATTTCAAGAAATCATCTAATATCAAGTTCCCTTTGAAGGTTGGACCTTTTGTCATCAAGAGTAAGACAACCATTCCTATTGTGGAAAAATTAATATTGTAGGCTATGAACTTTCATGTTGCTGAGAAAGTTAATTATGATCCCCATCAAGGCATATCTCAAAGGATGCAACAAAACATAAGTAAAGAATTTTGAACAATAGGTGGTAGAAGGACTAGACAAAATGGAAAATTTGTTGAGTTTTGACCAGAATCAACAAGCAGTGGAAGAAGTTGCTGTAGAAGGAAACCAACATGATACAAAATAAATTGATGCAGGTAAAGAAAATCCTCTTGTCCCAATAGTTCAAACACCAACAAAACTAGACTATGTCAATAACAGAACTTTTTTCAGAGGCATGAAGAATGGACAATGATGATGATAAAGTTACCAGTAAAAAGATGGAAATGGATCAGCAAAAGGATGTTACTACTTTGGGAGAACAAAGCTTAATCAGTTTAGAAGAGAGGACCTTAGTCCAACAACCACCAGTGCAAATACACCAATTATACTCATTTTGAGATAATCGAAGTTCTAGAATAAGTTCTCAATATAAGTCCAGAGTTGATGTGATTTCACAATATACAACAAAAAAGAAGCAGTTCTACAAAGAAACACAAAAAATGTTCCATCAAGTCAGACAATTGTAGGAGAAAAGGCTTCACTTGTTGCAGCAAGGGACCATGAGAGAAATAATTCGAAGTTAGCAGTTGTAACTAATGGTGAAGTGTCTAAAATGGAGGTTAAATTAGATAAAATCAATATTCCTGACATAATTCAATTTCATAGGAAAACAGGTGAGGTCCTTATGATTTGTTGGGATCAACTTTGAAAATTTCAAATTTGCAATAAGCAGTAGAAAGGTTACAAGGACAATTAAGCCAAAAAAAAGTGGAAAAATAGAGCAAATCAAACTCAAATTAAGAAGTTGCAAGCAAACATTGTGACTCTTGGAGCAAAACCAAGTAAAGTGCAGGTTACTAAAAAGATTTTAGATGAAAAGGAGAACATCGCCCAAATGTTAAAGAAGAAGTTGTAGGTTTTAGGAACCCAACATGTCCAGACCCCAGAGTTAACAACCTCGCAACAAGAAAAATATACAATCTACAAAGAAATGATGGATTATAAGGGTAAATCTTTAAAGTTACAAGATGAAAAGCAGGATTGGGAGAAATCCGAGTTATTGTTAAGAGTTGCAACTTTAAGTTCAAAGTTAGCAAGTGAACTTTCTACAATGACTGAAATACCAACAATTGAGCCATCCACAATAGCTGAAGAGACAATGAGTAAGACTTTAACCGAAGAGATGACTAAAGCCATGTCAAAAATTAGCTTGAAGGATAAAGAGATCAAAGAATTAAAGGAAGAAAATCAGAAGTTGAAATGGGAGCTAGCCTTTAATACATGAGAGAAAAACAAAGCACTTAATGTAAAAAAGCAGTGACAAGAAGATTAGTGAGCTCCAAGACAAGGCGATAGGTAAAGTACCTCTAGAAGGGGTAAAACACTTAATTTGGGACTCATTATCAGCATAGATCACAAAGTCAAGAGCATATCTAAATCATGTTCATGATAAGAATGCCACAACAAACACAACTTTACAGAGGTGCAAAGTAATGAATGAGACACTAGACAAGAGGCCTATGGAGACGACAAAAAACACAGTAAGTTTCCTAAATACATTAAATCAATTAGACATGTAGAACTTAGGGATCAAAGATAAGAATTCCGTAATCATTTAGGATAGAAAAATTATTGTCAAGCATCACCATGTGAAGAATGTGCAGGCCAAAGCAAAACAAATGCTTGAGAAAGTTCAAAGTTTCAAAAATTTATTTAAGAAGCTCTTTGAAAACGACCTTCCATCTTTCTTGGATGAAAATGGAAAGTTAATTTCTCAAGAACAACATCATAATTTGTTAGTCCAAGTTCGTATGGACCACTCAAAGTTCGAAGATACGACCAAAGGGCTAAGAAGGAAATCCATCATTGAGAAGTCGACTGAATATTTTGAAATGCTCGATCAATTTTAGCTGATCAAGTCACATTTTCCTCTAGTGTCTTATGCAATTTGTGTAGAATTGGAAGTATTGACCAAAGAGATCATGGACTATGAAATTCCAACTTAGGAACATTGGAAAGCTATGGAAAATTTGGCAAAACTAAATATAGGATACACTAGGAATGATGATTGCTGTGATAGATATTGATTACTTGGAAATTCTCTTGACCAACACTTGTCACCTTGGATTGGTTCAATATTCTATTGTATACATGCATAATGAAGTTGACAACGCAATGTGGAGGAGATGCAGTCTATAATTTTAAGAGTTTAGTTTAAATATGTTATGATTAATAAAGAGTTGGTTAGGGTCTGCTCTGAGAGCATTTTTTGTATATAATTCTCATTTTACAATTTAATAAGGGTTGGATTATGAGATAAGAAAGACTAATGTGTATTCTAATAAAAAATATTGAATAATAGAAAGTTGCGAGAGCAGAAATTCAGTTTTTTTTAAAGTAGAGATTCATTTGTCACCATTTTATTAAGTCTGAAAATTTTCTTATGTGAATGTGTTTCTTATGTCCTTTAATTTTGTTGAATCTTCATGTTTGAATGAGTGTAAATGAAATATAATTTGTCCTCGTTGCTTTGGTTCATAGATTAGCATTTCATATCTTTGTAATAATTAGTTGAAGTTTGGCTAGAGTAGCCTCTTGTATATATTTGTAATTTGTAAATAATGGAGGGGTTCAAAAGTTTGAGAGTATACTATTGGTTTGTAAACTTTTTATTAGTATTAATAGAAATCAATGCAGATGTATAGGGTGTTTCCTACCAGAGATTCATGTGATGATGTTTTGAAGTATGTATTTTCCTATGTGTATGTGATTCTTTATCTCAGTTTCCATGTGAATGTGTATTCTTCAATATTTAATTGGAAAATATTATGATAAGAATTCATCCATGATTGATGCTATGCTTCATAGCAATTAAATATTCCACCAGTTTCTTCTAAAATTGCATTTAGAATTCATCCATAGTTAGATGCTCTAAATGTAATGGTTTGCTAATTCTCCTTCTGCACAAATACTACAATGATCCTATTAACTGAAAAAACATCATCTACCTTGCCTCTGCTTCCTGGACCACTCTAAACCAATCATTGATAGCCTATATAAACGCTCAAGTTTGACTCCATTCCCAATGGTCTCATTATTAGATTTGTAAACCACCATTAAAACCCTACTCTTACCTATAGACCTGGCCATTGAGATTAACATTCATTGAGGGAGCCCCCTCTGGATTGAAAGGGCCAACTTTCAGTCCTAAAGAATGGTTTGAAAAGGTTACCTTGGGTATTTTTTCTGGTACAACCCAGAAAATCACCAAGTGATAACATAATCTATGATATTTGATGACATGGTTGGAAGCATAAAAATATTAGCTTTGCAGAACTTGAATCGCCCTATGAAAACTATAGAGGAGGAAAACATTAGTACATTGGGGTGTATCATGGCCCAAGGAATCCATCTTTCAAATTTGAGCACAAAGCAATCACGTACTCTCGGTGTGCATTTTACTGACCTAGGTGTGCATTTTCTAAAGATGAATGTCAAAAGACAAAATTTAGTTAGTTGAAGCTTTTGGTGCATGTGTGTTCTATCCTTTTCCAATTTTTTAGCCCACATGTGTTATATATAACACAATAAATCCATATCAGCTGCTCAAATGTCTCTTTCACCTTATCCACATGGATTACTTGGGGGATGATGAGGTTGATTATTCCTCAGGCTATACTTTTTCTATTTTCAGTGCGGCGTTTGGAAGGAAAATGGATAGTCAGTAGGCCTCTAGACATTCGGTGGCTCTCTTGGGATGAAAGTGTAAGGAACCTCCTGCAATAAACAAATAAAATGCATGATATAACTAAAATAATAGAGCACATAAGAGATTTTATTGATCGCATGCCACGTCGAGGGGGCAACCTCATTTGATCAAGCTCAATACAAAATAACTCGTGGATGCCTTCATTGGCCTCAACACATATTTATATACTAAGTCTAATCTAAACAATTATTACTCCCCATGAATGTGGGATAATACAACATACTAACAAGAAAACTTACAAAGCATATGTGTCCAACAAAATATACAAGTGAAACAAAGAGGAGGGTTTACATGGGTTCTTAACATCCCCTCCCTCTTAGAAAAGCTTTGTGCTCAAAGCTTTAGATGTGGAAATTGTTGCTGAATTTGAAGGAGTGGTTCTGATGTAACATCCTTTGGTTGCATGTCATGCCACTGAATTAAGACCTCTGTGATGGACTAAGAGCGAAGATGATGAGTACGCTTATTGAGGATGGCCTCCAACTCCAAAATGATGGATCCTTCATTATCCAGTTCTGGTAAAACAACTTGTGCTCTGATGTTGGTGCCACTCACTTTCTGAAGACAAGAGACATGAAATAATGGGTGAATGCGAGAAGAAGGAGGTGTAGAAATAATAGATCAATGCTATGAGCAATGATGGTAAGAATAAGCACATGAAATAGATCTTGCTACTAAGAATTCTCACAAGCATACACAGGAAAATAGAGAGAAGAAAAGAGACTGAATCACATGAATGAAGAAATGAATATTGGTGTGTATCCTTCCATTGAATAATGATGAATAATAGTGTACATAAATAGTACATCCCTCATAGGAAAATCGAATTGTATAGAAACAACTCATAAAGATAAAAAAGGCTGACTTACCAAAATATAGCAAACCCCTATAGGTGGCTAAAGCACTTACAAAATCTATCAAGGACCTCACGAGTTGGAAAAAACATGAGTGAGTTGTCAAGGAGATGGAAAAAATTCTAATCCTATAAAATGGAGAAAAACTAATGGAGGATGGGTTCGAAACAAAAGCTCCCAATTTCCTAGTTGACTAGCTTTTATCTTATCCATAGAAAAGCAGGAAAAACAGAAAAAACAGAATAAAGCAGAATTTGCTGTAAAGTCTTGTATACTAATTCTGGATGGTCAAGATCAACCCAGAATTGGAAATAAATCATTCATAGGATATAGATGGCATGTATTGACTTTAAAGTGCAAGTAGATGCCAACTAATTAAGCTAGTGGGTGAATAATTAATCAAATAATGATTAATTATTTTATCCTAAGTTGTGAGTGGGTTTAATATATTCCAACACCCCCCTATAAGTCTGACTTTATGATGGTATGACAAAACATATAGATGCATATGGATGCATATAGGGCCCAACAACAAGGCTATGGTCACCCTTTAACAATTATTATGTTCAGAAAAGTGAGGAAAGAGGCAAAACCACATGGGGAAAATCCTCCCTCAAGATAGGACAAGGCACAAAATTTGAAATATGTCTTCAAAATACCTTCATCTTCACTTTAATGAGCAGACTGAACTGCTTTTGGATGAAGGATTTGCTGAAGAAATCACGAACTCCATGATCATGCGCTAGAGTGTAGAACCTGCAAGAAGGAAGATGAGAGACTCCTTGTATCTCATCGACTGATGAAGTAGGAGAATTATCTGAATGCTTCTTTCTGCTGTCAAACTATGATCTGCAAACATAATCTGAAATGGAAAAGAGATCTGTGCATACTCCTTTCCAAAGAGTACAAAAATTAAGACAATTTATTTCACACCCAATTCCTTGAATAGCTGCAAAACTGTGATGTGGATCACATGTCAATCTTCCAATATGATGTAGCACCTGTATAGATCTGATATGAGGCTGATAAAACTATGACATATCAGAAATATTAGCGTATGGAATAGAAAGGATAAAGGCTTCAATGGCTCCATGAGGATATAGGGCTAGACTAGGAAAATTATGAGCAAGTGGGGAAAACCGATAGGTGTAAAAATCTGAATGATGGATGGGCATAAGATATGAACCATAAGTGTTTAGAACATATCCAAACATGTTTAATATCAATCCATATATGACTAAGGTCATGGATAACCAACCACTGAAAGTTAGGAAAGACTTCAAACCATGTAAGATAAATATCATTGCATAAGAGACCAATGAGGAATCAACTAGTGAGCTTGGGATTTGTATAGTATTAGGATTATTTAGAGGTATGGTATATGGTATGGATGGTGTTATGATATGTGTATCAACCTGCAAATATGCTTCTAAATCAGAATCCAAAGGATCACTTATAAGCATATCAATAGACTCATGGGAATACACTAGTAGTGAATCCTCTATTAGAAAGGAGGAAAGAATGAGATGTTCACAATCTTCAAGAAGGCTCTGAGTATTGATTCCAAGAAAAAAGGAGGATATGCTGAAGTACATGAGATCAAGTAAGGTAAGTGGTATGACACAAATAAGGCTTGATGTGGCTAAGCAAACATCCTGGAGGGTTGTGCACCATCAATGAGAGAGGTATGTAAGAGGTGTGAAGAATCTGGCACATAGATCTCAAAATATAAGATAGGATATTTAGAGAACAATGAATGGGTTATAGGATCATAACAAATATCAGCAGAAGCTCCATATGTTACTTCTTTTTCATCAATAGTATCACAAGAAGAAAAATCACCTTTGAGAGACACAGAAAAAGATGGCTCTTCAATATTTGCTTCTTCATTGAAGGAGGAAGCATTCGAATGAAAGAGGGCAGCAACAACATGAACTATATGAGAAACTTATTCATCATTATCAAATTCATTAGAGAATGTAGAGGCCAATAAATCTTGAGAAAGAGAACAAGAGGAGATGCTAGGTTCACTCCATGCTTCATCTTCAATTTCTTGCAAACCAAAAGCTTTGTCCAAAATTTTCCAAAGCTCAAATGGATACTCAACAGAATCTATGAGATGATATATATTTGGAAACATTCCCAAACACATAATTCCATAAGCTCTATCACAATTATTTATCCCATCAATCTTCTCTTCATAAGACTCAGGTTCACTCAATGCACCAATGGAGACATCAAAGAGACATTGCCTCTTCAAGTATGCACTCATCTTTGGCTTCTAATCAACATAGTTGAAAGGAGATAGTAGAGAAAATTTTGAATCCATATTGAAGTTGTTGATATGTTCTAAGAGATACTCTTTGCAACCTACAAAACAAACTAGGAGAAAATCTTATAAACTAGACAAGCTCTTCTTTAGAGAGGGATAGGAGACTGGATGTGCTCCTCAACTCTGTAGAACTTGATAAACCTTGCTGTTGTAGAAGATGGAAAGATTTTGATCCCTGTATCTATTATACCATGTAGAAATAATAGATCAGTGCTATGAGCAATAATGCTAAGAAGAAGCACATGAAATATATCTTGATACTAATAATTCTCACAAGCATACATAGGAAAATAGAGAGAAGAAAAGAGATTGAATCACATGAATGAAGAGATGAATATTGGTGTGTATCCTTCCATTGAAAAATGATGAATAATAGTGTACATAAATAGTACATACCTCATAGGAAAATCGAATTGTATGGAAACAACTCATAAAGATAAAAAATGATGACTTACCAAAATATAGGAAACCCCCATAGGTGGCTAAAGCACTTACCAAATCTATCAAGGACCTCACGAGTTGGCAAAAGCATGAGTGAGTTGTTAAGGATATTGAAAAAACATGCTAATCCTAGAAAATGGAGAAAAACTAATGGAGGATGGGTTGGAAACAAAAGCTCACAGTTTCCTAGTTGACTAGCTTTTATCTTATCCATAGAAAAGTAGGAAAAGCAGAAAAAACAGAATCTGCTGTAAATTCCTGTATACTAATTCTGGATGGTCAAAAGGTGGTCAAGATCAACCTAGAATTGGAAATAAATCATTCCTAGGATATAGATGGCATGTATTGACTTTAAGGTGCAAGTGGATGCCAACTAATTAAGCTAGTGGGTGAATAATTAATCAAATAATGATTAATTATTTTATCCTAAGTTGTGAGTGGGTTTAAGATATTCCAACAGGAGGAAGTTCCAATTTATAAGCAATAGACCCAATCTTCTGAAGAACATTATATGGACCATATAACTTTGGAGCCAACTTCTGATGCCTTTTGAGTCTCAAGGAGGATTGCTTGTAAGGATGCAGATGAAGAAAAACCATATCATCGAACTGAAAGGTGCACTCAAAACGGTGTTGATCGACCTATTGTTTCATGCGGTTTCTTTCCATGTGAATATTGTCTTACAGAATGTGAGGAATCTGATCTTGGTTTCAAAGAACCATGTCAACTACCTGAACTGGTGAACTACTAGGGGTATATGGAAGGAGCACTGGTGGTGTCTGACCATAAACTGCTTCATATGGAGTCATTTTATATGCAGTACGGTAGGAAGTATTGTACCACCATTCAGTGAGAGCCTAGCTATTTTTCCCACAAATGTTGTTGTTCAGAGGTGAAGCAATGAAGATAAGTTTCCAAACATTTGTTGATGACTTTAGCGTGACCATCTGTTTGTGGGTAATATTATGAACTCATATTCAGTTTCGTGTCAGTGAGGCGAAATAGTTTTGTTCAAAAATGACTTGTGAAAGTCACGTCGCAGTCCAAGACAATGGAAGAAGGGATTCCATGAAGACAGAATATCTGGTCCATGAAATTTTTTGCGACTGAGGAGGCAGTATATGGATGGTTAAGAGCACAAAAATGACTATATTTGAAAAGTCGATCAACCACAACCAAGGTTATGGTTTTACCTCTAGATTTAGGGAGCCCTTTAATGAAATCCATCAAAATATTTCTCCAAATCCCTGTAGGGATAGGAAAAGGTTCAAGCAATCCAGGAAGTGTTAGATTTTTATCATTTAAGAAATATGATCTTAGGGTTTTATCTGAGAGAATAACATGCACAACAATAATCACAAGAGACAAGAGAAACAAAGAATTTTCCTCGGGGAAACCATAAAGGAGAAAAACCTGCAACTTCCTCAGAGATAGAATGAGCACCAATAGCAGTATTAAAACCTAAAGACATAAAATATGATCTCCAATAGTTGTTCTCTCTCTCTCACTTGAGAGAGCTTCTCCTCTCTCACTCATGCACCCCAGTGAGTGAGTGTGTGTGTGATAAATAGAGAGGTTGACTCTTTATTTATGTTCTTTCGTTCACTTAATGTCCACTCCAACAAGTCGACCTCAATTAGCAATTACTTACCAGGGCTGACACCTCTAGGAGAGTCTAATAACCCTAGTTCCCCACAACTATGGGGACTTTTCCCTCCGATCAACATGGAGGGTTAACCTTAACTCAATTGTGGGGACTATTGCCCTGAATTACAATGGAGGGTTAACCTCAATGGATTTACATGACTTGTTTACATTACATATACTTCCCAATAGGAACATCGGGGTAAAATACATAAGATATACAAATTAATACAATCCGAAGTTACAAATATATCAACACTCCCTCTTAACTAGAAATATATTCTCTCAACACAATTTATCAGCACAAGTCTTCTTCTTTATATCATCTGGATCATCATCAAGTCATATTCATCGCCAAGTCATCTTCATCAAGTCTGGATCATCACTTGATTTGGAGCATCACTAGATCATCACTGGATCATCACTTGATTTGGAGCATCACTAGATCATCATCAAGTCTGGATCATCACTTGATCTAGATCATCACTGGATCATCATCAAGTTTGGATCATCACTTGATCTGGAGCATCATTAGATCATCACTTGATCTGGATCATCACTGGATCATCATCAAGTCTATATCATCACTTGATTTGGAGCATCACTGGGTCATCATCAAGTATGGATCATCACTTGATCTAGATCGTCACTGGATCATCATCAAGTCTGGATCATCACTTGATCTGGATCGTCACTGGATCATCATCAAGTATGGATCATCACTTGATCTGGATCATCACTGGATCATCACTGGGTCATCATCACTAGTGCTATCTCAATTCTACTCATCACAGGAAGTTCTACAGAGCCAACCCTTTTTCATGCTAGTTGTAGGCCTAGCCTTCATGTAGGTCTTCATCATCTTCAACACTTATATATGACCATGGAATGAACCATGTCAGAAAGGCACGCCCAACACTTACATCTGACCATGGGAGGAACACATCCAAGAACCATGTTAGAAAGGCACACCCAACACTCACATCTGACCATGGGAGGAACACATCCAAAACCCATGTCAGAAAGGCCCAACACTCACATCTGACCTCATCTTGTCAGAAAGGCTCTGCATTTACATTTGACCTCATCATGTCAGAAAGGCTCTGCACTTACATCCGACCTCATCATGTCATAAAGGCACTGCACTTACATCCAATCATGTGGGAACACATCCCTCAATCACATTAGAATGGCTCTGCACTGATCATGTCAGAACACATCCCACAATCACATCAGAATATATCTGCACTGATCATGTGGTAACACAACCTACAATCACATCAGAGCATCTCTGCACTTATATCTGATCATGTGGGAACATTTCCCTCAATCACATCAAAATGGATCTGCACTGATCATGTGGGAACACATCCCACAATCACATCAGAATATCTCTGCACTGGTCATGTGGTAACACAACCCACAATCACATCAGAGCATATCTGCACTTACATCTAACCATGTGAAGCTCAACCTTCCACCATGTCAAAAAGGCCAACAAACACATCAATTCCCTTTGGAGGGAACCTCGATCCGAAGAACACCAAGTTTCTCCTTGAAGTACTCAACCTCCACTCTGGCCATTTCTAGCACAGAATCACATCAGGGATGATTATGTCCAAGGATAACCTGAGAGATTCGCCAGGACCGATTACATCCAAGGATAACCTACAAGACTGATTACATCTGAGCAACCTACGAGCTTCACCAGGATTTATGCTTAGACATCCTGTCTCACTAACTATGCTATAACTCCCTCTTTCGAGAGATCTTGATTTGGATCACAAACTGGAGCTTCACTGCTCCTCTCTCGACTGTACTCAGTGCCACATAGGACTGTTTCCTGCTACACCAAGAAGTGCTCTTCCTATCAATGGCACTGCATGCCCAATTCGAATCCACATAACCCTTTAGGTTAATGTTCTGATTCGCCTCATACTTGAGCCCATAATTAACTGTACCCTTCAAGTACCTCAATGCATGGTTTTCAATCATTAGGTGAACATGTCTCAATGTGTTTATAGCAAAGCAAATATTTGGTCTCGTATTCGTCAGGTACATCAAGGAACAAATCATCTGACGATACATCGTGGCATCAATTGTCTCTAATGAATTGTCACTCAATAGCTTCAGGTTCGATGCCATAGGTGTGGCCATGGCCTTGCAGTCCATCATCCTGAATCTCTTCAGGATATCCACTGCATACTTCCCTTGTCCCAGGTAGATTCCATCCGCATTTTTCCACACCTCCATGCCTAGAAAGTAGTGCATCATATCCAAGTCCTTCATCTCGAACTTTGCAACAAGTCTCCTTTTTGCGACTTTAATGAGTTCCTATTTTCTATCAGGAACAAGTCATCGACATATAATAGGAGCATCACTGGTATTCCACCTTCAACCTTGTAGTAAAGGTTGGAATCCGCTTTACTCTCAGTAAAGCCTAGATGGTAAGCTATCAATTCTGCCATACCATGTCCTGGGTTCCTGTTTGAAACAGTACAGGGCTTTCTTTAACTTACACACATGAGTCTCTTTGTCATGTGTCTCAAAACCGAGTGGCTGCAAATGTCTCTTCGTAGTCTATGTCTTCTTTTAGTGAGAAGCCTTGTGCTACAAATCTTGCCTTGTATTCCATAGACTTCTCTTCAGGTCTCGATATTGCATCTTAGACATCATTCTTCTTGAACTGGTACTCTCCTTCCCTTTCTTCTTGGCTACTTCTTCATAGCTGGAAGGCTCTGCATCAATGATGTCACTCAATAGTGTCACATAACTACACTGTGTTTGAGACCTCTTTCTTTCTTTGAAAGTATCGTCGTATTATTCTTCATCTTGGATTCTTTCTTGAACTATCGTAACTTGTTCTTCAGAACAAGTCTCATCCTTCTTTGCTTGTAGGTGATTGTACACAATCTTTCCTACAAGTCAAATGCATTAGTTGTATGGTTAGAAACATTTCATAAGGCATATTCATAATGAAAAATTCTTATGCATAAATATATGATCATGCAACTATTTTAGCCAATACAACATTCATCCATATCTTACGGAAACTTTCTAGATGCCTTCCATCTCTACAAGGACAACATTGATATTGTGCACTAATCCAATATGTCAGCAAAGAGGTTTCCTTCTAGATAAGTAGCAATGGAGAGTTGTATAGCACCATGGGCTACTTACCCATCACATGCATATTAGTAATATACTGTCATTAATACTAACATTCTATCATGCATAACACATCAACTGAATATAAACAAATGCATAACAAAATAATACCATGAAATGACAATTGAATACTTGTCTTTATTTTTTTCGTGGGTAGAATCCTTCTTGAGCCTTCAGCTTCATCATCTTCTTCATTCATCATTTCTTATCCAAATGATAGGATGGATAAGAGGTTCTTCAAGAGTTGAGTCCTTCGTATTCCTCATCGCTTGAGGTATCTTCTTTGAATCGTGAAATTTTGATCTTCAGTTGCTCCCATCTTCTTTTCTCTTATTAGGAGTCGAGATTCTTCTTCTTCCCAGAGTCTGTTGAAAGTAATCACTTCCTTCTAGCACACATTCCTCGAATGAATGAATCCCATGATCCTAAGAGGCCATTCAAGGTGGTTATCACAATGTCTACATTCTCCACTTCTTCTTCTACTGCTTCAAGTTGTTCTTTGATTTGAGAGACCCTTGTAAAGTATGACTGCATGGTCTTTGCATTCTGGATCTTCACATTCTTCAACTGTTTTCTCAAAGTCATCTTCTGATTTATGTTCTTCCCTTCAAATAGCTTGGTCAAGGAATCAAACATCTCTTTCGATGTCTTTAGGGAAGACACTTGTGGTATAAGGTGATCCCTGATTGAATCAGCAATGATATTATTGGCCTTGACCAAGTTCTTCTCATGTAAGGCTTTTAGCCTCATCTCCCTCTGGAACTGGAACCTCTCCACTTATGTAGGTGTCGAATTCATTTTCTTCAAGAACCAGTGAGATCAAATACTTCCATGCTTGGAATTTGTCAGTTTCACCAAGATTGTCATCAATATGGCGTGACTAGTCATTTAGAAATGAGAACCTCAAATGTAAATAGCAAAAGATTAGATCTTACCGATTTGAGGTGTCCGTCCTGGTTCCGGAGTTGGCTGATCTAGGGTTTGTCAGAGAAACCCTAATTTTCAAAACTTGGAATATTGCATATCTAATTGGATAGAAAGATAGACCTATTCAAGGTGAGCTGTCCAATGTACTCCTTTTCTGAAAACAGTGGAGGGAAGCTCCTGAAACAGGAAGCCCTAGGTTTCCAATTTATTCTACAGAAATTCTTGATACTATTTCTGCATTATCTCCTAAATTACTGCTCATTTGTGTCTGAAATTTCATACTAAAGTAACTACATCCGTCCTCTTTCCAACACCACATGTTTTACCAGAATTGGTTTCACCAATTGAGACTTATGAGAGTCTTCCCAAGGTCACTTATTGTAGGACTGTTCAGCATAGCGAACTTGTATGGACTTCCACGTGTCCCCGTTTCACAATCAGGGTCTAAAACTTTTACCATAGAAAGCACATTCTGTGCCCTATCTGCAACATCTTGCAAAATTTCATTTGGATCTTTGTAGCCCGAGATATTGCAATTATCCCTAGGTGTCCTGTTTAGGGATGAATCCTGGAAGAGGATGGAACCCTGATTTGGAGGAAACATATATCCCAGAATATAGTGAATATCAGGCTAAAAGTTTTATACAGGGTACATTAGGATTTTATCTTCTTCCTGTGAAAGTTTTGGCCCTTGAAACATCTTCAATCCCGCGATATAGCGAATGTACCAAAACTACCCGTTTTAGTATTTTAGGGTTTTTCAGGCCCGGGGTCAAATTAGGGTTTGAATTTCGCAGAGTTTCACCCAACCAAAAATCTCGACCCAGGTCTCTAAACTTCGATTTTTATGAGGAGAGAAATCCTATGCCGGGCTCACTCAAAAATTCCTCTTCTGTAAAATCCCTAATTTCCCGTAGGAAAAACTGAAAATGCCCAGAATCAAATTTTGCTTCGACAGAAAGATGCGCCCTTCAATGGAGAGTTAGTCTAGAATACTTTTGCTGATGGATTGTGGAGAGAGACCCAAAAAGTAAGAAGCCCTAGCTTCTATAGCTACACAGTGTCTTCTTCTCAGGTTAGCTCTGATACCATGTTCGATTTTTATAATTTAAGTAATATGATCTTAGGATCTTATCTGAGAGAATAACATGCACATCAATAATCACAAGAGACAAGAGACACACATAATCTTCCTTGGGGAAACCATAAAGGAGAAAATCCTGCAACTTCCTTAGAGATAGAATGAGCACCAATAGCAGCAGTAAAACTCAAAGACAGAAAAGATGATCTCCAACAGTTTTTCTCTCTCTCACTTGAGAGAGATTCTCCTCTCTCATTCATGCGCCCCAGTGAGTGAGTGTGTGTGTGATAAATAGAGAGGCTCATTGTCTATTTATATTCTTTCATTCACTTAATTTCCAATCCAACAAGTCAGCCTCACTTAACAATTACTTACCAGGGCCGACATCTCTAGGAGAGTCTAATAACCTTAGTGCCCCACAACTGTGGGGACTTTGCCCTCCGATCAACAAGGAGGGTTAACCTTAACTCAATTGTGGGGACTATTTCCCTGACTTACAATGGAGGGTTAACCTCAATGAATTTACATGACTTGTTTACATTACAGATATTTCTTGATAGGAACATCGGGGTACAATACATAAGATATACAAATGAATACATTCTGAAGTTACAAATACATCAACAGGAAGGAGTGTCATTTCACCCTTGTGGCCCTGGAAGGTATCACATTCGACCACCATAAGTTGAATTTCCCATTTTATTCCCTTCAAAATGAAGTTACATCGTTCCCGCTCATACATTTTGAGGAAACCAGAGTGACATGCCGATGGAGAAGCATGGAGTTCATAGAAGACAACATGTTGAAGATATGTTCTCTAAGGAAGCACCTGACGACCCTTGTATCTTAGAAAAGAACCATCCCAAGAGTAATGTGGTAAAATAGAAGGGCTACTGGCCAACAGTTGGATGATTTAAGATAATGAAGAGTCATTGACATATCCTGGATGAACAGGTTGTAACCAATTCGGAATAGACATAGAAATAGATGAAAGAGAAATATGGTAATCAAATGTGTGGGAAAGAGAATCCGCCACAAGATTGTCCTTACCCTTCTTGTAAGTGATCTCATGGTCATAACCCATGAGTTTGGTAACCCATTTATAATGTGTTGGGGATGAGACCCATTGTTCCAGGAAATATTTTAGATTCTGGTGATCAGTCTTGATGCATAAATGATTTCTTGTGAGGTATGTTCACCACTTCTGTACTACATGCAAAATAGCCATGATTTCCTTCTCATATGTAGAGGTGGATAAATTCTTACCGGAAAGGGATTTGCTGGTGAATGAAATGGGATGTTCATCTTGAAGGAGGACAACACCAAGTCCATTGTTGCAAGAATCACTCTCAATAGTGAAGGGCTTGGAAAAATCAGGCATAGCTAGGATAGGTGTGGTACACATAGCTTGTTTTAGTTTCTCAAATGCACACTCAAAAAAATGTGTCCATGTAAAAGAATCCTTTTTTAGTAGAGCTGTTAATGGAGATTCAATCTTCCCATAATCCTTGAAAAAGTTGTGGTAGTATCTAGTCAGTCCCAAAATTCCACGAAGGCTCTTTAGTGTTTGAGGATGTGACCAATTTTTGATGGCATCTATTTTGGCAGGATCTATGTGAACCCCATGTGCTGAAACAATATGCCTAAGATAATATAATTCCTTCTTCCCAAAAAACCATTTAGACTATTTGGCACATAGATGATGATCACAGAAAAGTTGCTGTACAAGATCCAAATGTTGGATATGCTCATCCCATGTTTACTATAGATGATGATATCATCAAAGAAGACTAGAATAAAGTTTCACAAGTAGTGCCGAAATATTTCATTCATCAATGTCTGGAATGTGGAAGGAGTATTTGTGAGGCCAAATGGCATGACCAAAAACTCATAGTGGCCATAATGTGGGCAGAAAGCTGTTTTAGGGATATTATCCTCATGAACCCGAATTTGGTGATACCTAGAACGAAGATCTAACTTGGAGAAAAAATGTTCACCATGAAGCTCATCTAGAAGATCATCAACAATAGGAATTGGAAACTTATACTTGATTGTGATGTGATTAAGTGCTTGAAAGCCAATGCAGAGGCTCCATGACCCATATTTTTTTGGACAAGAATAATTGGTGAAGAGAAGGAACTGGTACTAGGGTGAATAATACCTTGCTTCAGTAAGTACCAAACAAGCATCTCAATATTTGTCTTGTGGTGAAATAGGTAGCGATAGGGCCCAATGTTGGGAGGGATGCTTCTAAGAAGGAGCATAATACAATGGTTCCCTGGTCTTGAAGGTGGAAATCCCATTGTCTCAGTAAAAACACATGCATATCGATCCAAAATTTGTTGTAGATCCAAGGAAGTATTTGAGATCATTGAAGGTTGCATTTGAATGAAATGGAGCTGAGTGATGACACTATGTGGATTATTCTTAAGGATATTTTCCATGTGATGTAAAATGATGATGCTGAGAGACCCTAGTTGTAAGCCCTTCAATGTGTGTTTTTTCCCATTGATGAAAAACTACATCCAAAGTTTAGCAAAATCCCATAAAATGGGTCCAAGTGTGCGTAACCTTGAGTGCCCAAAACCACATCACATCCGCCTAAGAGCAAGGAAAACATGTCAGAGTGCAAGTTATAATGTCCAATATATATTCACACATTACAATGCTTCCCTTTGAAAGATAAGGTTCCCCTATTGGAAATCATGGCCTCAAATATAAAGCAAGCATGGACAAAAAAATCATCCTGTTTGGTGATCCTGGGGTCAATGAAGTTATGAATGCTACCAGAATCAATGAGTATTGTAAGAGGGATATTTTTGAAGAAACCCTTGACCCACATGATTTGTGGGGTGGTGAGTCCAACTAATGCATGGAGAGATATCTTTGGATGGTATTCCTGAGTAGGAGGGTCAACGAGCAGCTACTAAATGTCATTCTCATCATTTACTGGATTTTGAACATCATTAGAAATTTCAGGTGCAGGCAGAGAATCCACATCCAAGACATAGAGCTTTTTCTCAGCACATCGATGTCCCCAGGTGAATTTCTCATCAAAATTATAACAAATCCATTTTTCTCTATGTTCCCGCATCTTGGCTTCAGACAAATGCTTGATAGGAGTGGTTCTAGGAGCTAGCGGTATTGGAGGTCTTTGGGGAACCATATTTCCGAATGGAACAAAAGTGGATTTCGAGCATTATTGAGCCATGATCATGTCCTCCACCAACTTAGCCAACCATAGGGATTCCATCATTGTGTTGGGACACAAATTTTTAACCTTATATCGGATTGCATCCTTTAGACCACTGATATCAGAACTCCCATAGAATGCATCAGACAATCCTTTTGTGTGATTGGCTAGTTTCTCAAATTTTGTCCAATACTCCCTCACAATGCCAGTTTGGAAAGGTATGGTGAGTACTCATGTGAAGTCATCAAAATAACTAGGGCCAAATCATTGCAAAAGGAGTTGGCAAAAATCTGTCCAGTTTGGATCTACATGAGCCTTGATGTAGCAACAAAACTATTGAGGGGCTTCATGTTCCAAATGAAAGGATGCAAGTGGGAATTTATTGACATCAATAGTGTTATGTAGACTCAAAAATTGTTCTTCCTTGTAAATACATCCAGTTGGATCATCACCATTGAAGTGAGGAAAATCAAGCCTCGACCCACGAAAATTGCTGGAAGAAGAGAACCCTATGTATGCAGGAGACTCAGGTTGTCATCGATTGCTCATGGATGAATGCTGAAGATGGAGGCTGATATTTTTTTCATCTATATCTTGGAGTTTGGTCTTGAGGGTGGCGATTTATTCTTCCATTTGTTTATTTTCTCATGTGTGGGTGACAGCCATAATCAGTTTTTTTTTGGAAATGGGTAGAAAAAAAACCAGAAAGGTTTTTAGAAAAGGGAAATTTTGATTTGGGAAAAATTCGAGTCGGTAATTGGGGTTTGACTAGGTTTTGGACACTTTCTAAGGGATAGGGAAGCAAACAATATGAATTTCAGAAGCAGTGTGAAATAATGAGAAAATTTGTCAGTGAGGGACAAGGAAGCATAAATGAGAAATAAACTCTATGGAAAAATTTGAAGGCGATTGGGTGAGAATAAAAAAAGTTATGGAAAATCCTAAACATAGAAAAATGTGGAATTTCAAGCTTCGGGAAGTGGAATTTGGGATAGGTTCCTCAGGGAAGGAAATATGCAGAATGGAATTACGGGGGTTACAGTGAATTTTGAAGGGAAATTGAGCTAAAACAAAGAATATATGGAAAAAAACCAGAAATTTATACTCTTTTTTTGTTCGGTTCGATGGAAATGATCTGTGGCAGATTTGGAAATATGCGCTTTATCAACTAGAAATAGATATGGAACCCAAGTATGTTCAACTTACTAAAGGTTCAGGGGATTCTCTTGGCCACCAATTCTATTTAACGACTTGCGTATTGGGGCAGTACCCCTCACTCCATGGCTCAAGTAAAACTGATAACCGCTTTGCCACAAAAAACAACTCTTGGTTTACCTCACGGGTGGGAACTAGTTAATCACTTAGTGGTCGTTTCTCTTTTCACTTGGAAGGTACTCTCAATGGCTATCTAATTTGGGGTTCCTTTGGTACTCCTCACAATGAGTTTTAGGGATATGCCCAAGTACTTCCCACAATTAAGCGGATAGGGTTTATTCTATGATTCGAATGAACAATACAGATGCAAATAAGAAGCACTACTGCAATAATCACAGTGCTAGGAATCACTAAAAGAAAAAAATTGGCATAAATTCCACCCAACAAGCCCAAGAAAGTGCTCTGATACCAGATGTGAGGAACCTCCTGCAATAAACAATGAAAATGCACAATATAACTGAAATAACAGAGCATAGAAGAGATTTTATTGATCGTAGTCCACTTCAAGGGGGAAACCTCCTTTGAGCAAGCTCAATACAAAATAACTCGTGGATGACTTCATTGGCCTCAACATGTACTTATATACTAAGTCTAATCTAAACAACTACTACTCCCAATGAATGTGAGATAATACAACATATTAACGGGAAGACTTACAAAGCATATGCGTCCAACAAAATATACTAACAAAATAAAGAGGAGGGTTGACACGGGTTCTTAACAGGCAACTGGGACTCCGATGAGTAGAACGATGGTCTTCAGGAGGGGTTTGGAACCATAGATTGAAACCATCGTGGTCTCCTTTGCAACAAGGGATTTAGCCTTGAACTTGGGTGGTTCTCCATACACCCTTTTGCCTCATCTCCTGAAACTAACCTAGTGTTTTCATACGTCTTTGATCTCCCACCCATTTTCATTAAATATTTTCAATATTTTCACTATATGCATAATAATATCTTAAATCTTGAGTGTTTGGTCTCAAATTATTGTATAAATCTTTTGAACAAGATGGCCTCTTACATTACGATAAGATCCCCTCCATGGGATTCAACATGCCTAGCTGGTTGAATATCCTTTTCCTCAGGATCCTGCTGGTTTTATTTCATATTTCTTACGGCCCATTAATTAATGTGGAGATCCAGTGGATTCCAACAAGAGATGTTTGGAAAGAGAGGGAATGAAAAATGACACAGGGTATAAAAGGAGTCTAGATCGTAGGAGGTCTCCAAGATAGAAGAAAATAAAAAACAGATGTATCAACAAAAACAACGAGGTGCTAAGTTTGGTCTGTAGGGTAACTGTTTCAGTGGCTCAATCCACAAACATGGTGAAGACAGCGAGGTTTAGTAAACTTAGGGGAAAATACCGTATCCAAGAAGCGTTGGAGGAATGGGGGAAAAAGTGTTGGGAAAATTAGCTCACTTATGAAACACATATTAGGGTTATATCAAAAGGGGGTTTATGTTTAAATTCAAGAAAAGGGAAGATATAGATAGAGTTCGTCAGTAACATTGGTTTTTCAGCTCAACCCCCATCATGCTAAAAAATTGGACACCATTGTTTGATGCTGATTGGGATAAATTGGATGTAGTACGGATATGAGTTCAATACTAGGCTTAATGTGGGAATTTGGAATTGGAACTCCTCCAAGGATACGGGGAATGCATTAGATTCATTCATCAATGCAGATATGTCCTTCAGTCATACTAAAAGGATGTCAGTAGCTCACATCCTTGTCTCGTTAAACATTATGAGAGGGTATAGGTAAGAAATTGAATTCATATGGGGTCAAGCTTATTGTAGATAGAATTTAAACTATGAAGGAATTTCACTTCATTTCCATAGGTGCCATGAATGTGGAAATTTGGTAAAGAAATGATTGCATCCCTTCACAAAAGGAACAAAATGGATTCAAGCAAAGAATAAAAGTGAACACACTGCTCCCTTCAGAGACTCTACGTGGGTGAGGGTCATAACCACAACAATGATTTTGGAATCAATGAATCAAGTCCAAGAAACTGTGCTAGAAGAACCAGCCATGGAGGCATCTCAAGTAACAAGATCTTGTGGAGACTCGCCAAGAAATAATTTGAATCATGACCCTCTCATTGATTCTATTGCTTGATATTTTGATTAGGTGGGTAAGATTTTTGTGAATAACCCCCCCACTCACATTAGACTCTACTTTCCCCTTCCCTCCCTACATATTTGTCGATAAATGGCGTGGTTAATGAAAAACCCCTTCCACAAACCACTTTCCACACAATCTAGAATTACCTCTTCCTTGTTTCTAAACCTTACAGAGGACCCCACTTGCTTCCACCTTAGAAAGTGAGAGGTCCTTGACCTTTCATGCCTTCTTAAACCCCCCTTAGTGTTGGGTAAGAACCCCTTGGCTCTACTAAAGGTAGAGGTCGCAATAGACCCATACACTTATTTGCAACATAGGATAAAGCTTTGCAACAAAAATTGGACGGAAAACAAAAATCCATTTAGGGGTACTTAGAGTAGTGAACGCCCTCGAAGGGGTTACCCAATGAAGTGCCTCACCTTGAAATGAATGGGTTTAGAAATCTTCCCAAACAAATTCTCTCTCCGAAGGTTGGTATAGATACACCAACCTGAGATTATTTTCGTGCAAGAAACTCTTGGAAATTGCGAGGATGTGGTAAACATTTTAAAGTCTACTATTAAAAACTTAGATTTCATTGATCGTGATGCTAGAGGTCATTCTGCAGGTCTAGCGATTGGATTTAATCCAAAAAATGTCAAGGTTATGAATTCTTGGAGATTTATTTCAGGTATCGTGCTAGAAATTTATCAGGCTGATCTTGACTCTTCTTTTACAGTTCTCAACATTTATGGACCATATGATGACCGTGTAAACTACTGGAATTCAATATTCCAAAAATTATTCTTCAAAGATGAGAATGTTATCATTGGGGGTGACCTAAATTTCACATTAGGAGCACAAGAAATATGAGGAACGAGGGAAAGGGTAGAACCTTTAGCTGATTTCTTTGAACAAAAATTAAGGGAAGGGAAACTGCTGGATCTGTATTTAGTTAAGCTAAAGCCTACTTGGATAAATAAAAGAATAGGAGATAGAAAAATAACTAAGAGATTAGACCATTTCCAAGTGGAAACAAATTTATTGGATCAAAATTTAATGTTCAAAGAATGGGTGGTCTCCAGAGTGGAATAAAACCATCTTCCCATTGTGTTGGAGATTCAAGGTTTTTCAAATTCTGTGTAACCCGACTGAAGAATGATGAGTCCCTTTCTTTGATCAAATTCTCTTGGATTCCACATAACGAGAAGGAAGGGGGATAGGATTCTCTCCATTTTTCATCGAATCTTGCCTCTATAAAGAAAAGGGTTCAAGAATGAACAAAAAACAAAAAAAATGGCAGGTGATCAGGATCTAAGGCAGGTAGAACTAGAGATTTCATCTCTGCAAGATGAAGGCGGTGGGGGATATATCTATAATGAAAGAAAGGAAAAAATGAGTTCTCATGAATTAAAAAGAATAAATATACGAAAATATCAAGAGGAGATATGGAGGCTAAAAAGAAGAGCTATCTAGCTTGAAAGCGGGGATGAAAACAAATTTTTTTTTAAAGCTTTTGCAAAATCTAGGAAACTGCAAAATATGATATAGGAGTTAAATAACCAAAGCAATAATGTTGTTTCCTCCTTTGAGGGAATGGAAAATATTGAGTCACACATTTTCAGGATTTGTTCAAAGTAGACTCTTGGGCCACAATCATAGTGGTGTCCAAAATGATTGCACAAAGATTAAAAACAAGTTCTCTCAAAATCCATTTCGAGGGAGCAATTTGGATTTTTAGGAGGAAAGTAGATTCATGAAGCCATTAGGGTAGCTCATGAAGGTCTATACAACATTAAATTGATTAAGTTAATAGGTACAATTTTGAATATTGACCTCTCAAAGGATTTTGATAGAGTCACCTGGTTCTATCAGAGACTCCCAATGACTCATTTAGGTTTTGTTTACGCTTTCATTAAATGGTCATGACCTACATCAATACAATATCCTTTGCATTTCTCATCAATGGATCGACATCGACCTTCTTTATTGTTTGAAGAGGACTTCATTAAGGATTCCCTGTTTCCCCTCTTCTATTCTTGTTGGTGGCTAAAGTTCTTAGTAGAGCTATTATTAATGAAAATCACATGGGTCATTTATTTGATATAGCTATCACATACATGCTTCAGCTAAGTCATCTTCTTTTTGTAGATGAAATTCTCATTTTTTGTGATGGATCTATTAGGGATGTTGAAAATCCAGTAGAGATCTTAAAGATATTTGAAAAATACACGAGGATGCAAATAAACATGCAGAAATATTCACTATCGACTATAGACTTGGAATATCCAGAGACTCTTCGATACTCCACTCTATTCCCTTTTGAAAGGAATTCAGTTGATTTGGATCTCAAGTATCTGGGATTGGAATTAAAGCCAAACAACTACACAAAGGAAGATTGGCACTGGTTGATTGAAATATTAGAGAAGAGACTTAGTAGTTGGATCCATAGGTGGATTTACAGAGCTAGAAGACTGGTCTTCGTAAAGTCTATTCTAGACGCCATTCCAATTTATTATAGTTTCTTGGATTGGATTCGTAAAGGAAACTTGGAGAAAGCAAGGAAATTATGCTTTTTATTTCTAAGGTCCAAAAAAATTGAGAACTCAGTTCTCCCTTGGGTAAAATGGGATCGTATTGCCAAGACAAAATCTCTTGGTGGTTGGGGTCTAAATCACATGCATCTCTTTTCATGACCACTAGAAGCATAGATATCCTATGTATAGAGGTAATCAAGCATACATACATAACTCTATATTCCTTGATTGATTGGAGAAGGAACCCAAACAAAGGGAGAAAAGAAGTCTCAAACATCTCGAAGGCCACCCTAAAAGATTTTGTAATTATTGAAGAAGGAATGAATTGGAAGATTGTTATGGGAAACAAATTGAGGACTGGTGCCAATACCTAAATAGTTTGTCAAAATAGACATATCCTCCCTATTAGCACTTTTGCTAAATTTTGAAGATTTTAGCAGATGTGTGAGCACTATTTTCTGATAAATAGTTGGCAGGGGAGTAGGCCAATGAAAGGAGGAATAAGGTCTGAAAATACCTTATCTTAGGACCTTGAAGGATGATAATGAGGTTCTCTGGGCATATGGAAGGATCATTTATAGGTTGGAAATGTAAACCGATTGAAAATATCCTGGTTTTTAGCTTTGCAAAGGTGCGTAAATGAGAAAAGTGTGTTTTAAGTTGTAGGGTGATAGGAAACGAGGGGGCCTAATTGCACAGGCTTGAGAAATTTGGTTTCGGAAGGAGAAAGATTGCTTGCAGATGTGGTGGTCCATTAGATGAAGAGATGTAGATGGATCTACAATTCTAAGGAGTTTTGTCGTTTGACATGCAGGGAGAAGTAAATTTCTTTAAACCGATGAAATAGCGTAGGTGGTCCATATTTGAAAGACGGTGATCTAATATGGAATCAAATCAGCAGTGGAGATTCCTTCCGCTGATATGACTTTCACGTAGAAAGTAAATTTCCATCTTAGAAAAATTGGTTAAAGGTCGACATGTTTTTAACATAGGAGATTTGATCAGGGACGAATCTACGATGGAAAACGATTCCGTAGATCCAACATGGGCAAATAAAAGCGCAAATTGAAATATGCGGAATGTGGTATGAGCCTCATGTTTCGACGGCCCAGATCTATGAGAAACCCAGATATATGGTCGATGTGGATTTCACGACTGAAACATGCACGACAGATAAGAATGATCGGGTTTAGTGAAATCTGGCAGGGTCTGCTTATTTTGACGGCCATGATCTTGACCGGACCGGATCTACGGTTGATGTGGATTGCACCACTGAAACATGCACGAGAGATAAAATAGTTCAGGGCTGTGAAAAAAGGTAGACCCCATATTTTGGATGACGAAGATCATGGAAGAGTTTCTATCTATTGCTCAAATTGACTTTGCAAATCAAAGGTGCGAGGAGGAAAAAGATAGGTTCATGTGCGAAATGGAGATGCAGCGTGGATAAATCCAATAGCGTAGATTTCATCTGGGAGAGTAAAACCATTGGAGTTTCCCCCAAGCTTTGTTTTCAGTCAAGTGATCCTACGTCTCGGACACCGCATTGCCATTTTTAATCCAGTATGCGTATTATTTCATATTTCCTGTTTTATTTGTAAATCATGGCGAATCTTCCACCTCAGGAATTTGTTAGGATTTGCAAATGATGATTTGGGATTGATTCCCAAATTTTGTAACTAAATTTGGATCTATTTCGAGGTTGGTCTCGGGATCCCATAACACTATAAATGTAACCTCAATAGAGGAAGGAAGGTTTGGAACTTTCATTCAGAAGCCTCTATGCTCATTTTTTTGTAGCTCTTTTATTTTCTTGGAAGTGTTAATGAAAAATATTCTCTGAGTTTTCTGAGATTCATCAAATTGTTCTATGTTCAGTCCATGTTTCCTGTGTTTCTATTTCCATGTCTATGTTTTCTGCTAATACATTTCTAGGTTGTATGCAAGGAATTCGTTTCTACTAACGCTCCTTCCATCAGAAATCATATTTGTTATGTGTCTATAATGGCTGTGATAGAATTTATCCACTGATAGATGTGCTGTTTCAGTTATTATCCTTTGTCATATTTCTGCTAAAGGTGTTCCCAAAGATTCATCCATTGATAGGTGCCTTTGGTTTCATTGGGCTCTTTCCTCATTTCTATGTGTCATCTCTTGAAGATAATTAGACTGAATATAGCAACCACTTTGCCTCAGAGTACATAGGAAAATCACCACTCATTACTACTGTAAGCCCCTTGAATATTTGCAGGCTGTGACTCCATTTCCCAATGGTACTTCTTGATTTTCTATTTTAACATCTTTAAATATACAAATACCCCATTCTCCTCAGAAATCTAGCCTTCTAAATGCTTGTTTAAAGCTATATATAAATGTGAATGTTCCTGTGACAAAGAGAGAGCCCTCTCTGACTGTATAGGCTAGAATATAATCTAAATATTGGTTTGAAATGGTTACCATAGTGATATCCTATCACAACCATAGGAGAATTATTGGGTGCTAACATCTTGGTGCCATTGCTCGGGAATAATCACTATTATCTCCTTGGGAAAACAACATTGTCCTAGTTCTACGACTTGGTTGAGCATCCGGTCTTAGAAACACAATTGGTTGTGTATGCCATGGGGACTCCACTCTAAATGCTTAGAAGGCGACTACAATGGAAATACTGGTGACCAAAAGGACTAATACGAGGAGCAACCTTACTGTCGAGTCATTTCAAGAAATTTTTCGATTTAGAGAGCCTGATTTGGAAAGCCAACAAGCTGTAGAGGTTAGACATAACTTTCTCTTTACTTGCTAAAAGTGTTGTTTCAATTAATGATATATCTGAGAATTGTGGTGAATAATTGGAACTAGTTCTTCCTAGGACTAAGTCTGAGTCCAGCCTATCTAAAGTAATCTTGAAACCCTCCTCGTTCGAATTCTTTCATACATCCTGGTCGCTCGATATCTCAGAGTCTTTGGGTGGGATTTTTTGATCCTTTTCTGACCAAGTGTTCCCCATACTTACCTTTGATTTATCCATATTAAATTATGTTGTCCTAAAGTAGTCTACTACTGCAAATTTTTCTCCCACTGCTTGAAAATAGAATCAACATTCATCTTCCAGTTTCACAACTCCCCACATTCCTACAGTTCATCATAGCATACCAATTTATGTTACACTAGTATTAATCCCCCTTGGAAACCCTGTTATACCTCCAAGAATCGAAAATATTTTTGCCCCTATTTGTCTTCCCACTGCTCTTCACGAACTCCCTCTGGAATAATACCAAAGGATCAAACAATTCAATGGGGAGAGAGGGTATTCAACCGAGGAACACTTGGGATGGTTTTTATATTGGATAGACCCAGAGGAGGTGGACTATGATGATGTTAAGGTCAGACTGTTTTCCCAGACCCTGGATGGAGAAGTAAGAAAATGGTACAAAAATCTCCTCGATGACTCCATTCTGAGCTATCAGGCCTTTAAATATTATTTCAAGGAAAAATGGGCAGACAAGAAGAACCCTAAGCAATATTGTCTCAATATCATTCCATGAGGAGGAGGGAGAGTGAATATTTCCAAGAGTTTTCTAATAGGTTTATGAAGGTATACAATGCCATCCCTACCCAGTTCAAACCTCCCATTGGTTCTGCCCAACTTCAATATGATGAAGCTTTCGATAGTGAGTTTACCTTCTGGCTAAGTGAAAGTAGATCAACCTCCTTAGCAAATATGATGAAAGACACTATAGAGGTAGAGGTAAACCTGACTGCTGCAAGAAAGAAGAAAAGGGATGAGGGAGAATGGAGAAGAGAGGAGGGCGAACAGAGAAGAGATGAAGGAGAAATAGGAGAGAGAAGAAAATATAGAGAAATTGAACAACCCTCCACCTCTAGCTCACAAGAGGAAAAAATGAATAAAATGATGAGATCCATTGAAAGGTTGATGGAGAGACTCTTCGTGGATGGTAGACCGCCTCCTAGGGAGAATCAAGAGCAACAGAATAGGAATCAGAATACTAGAAGGACACAAATTCTCTAGAACAGGTAGAGAGACCAGCGAAACCCTCGCGATCCACTTGTCAGGCCTCCATTTTAAGAAAATTTTGTGTAGCATGATGGTGAAAATCAAGCTGAGGATGAGATCCATCAGTTGGACACCGAATCACCCTCCACCATTTTGACTAAGGAAGAACACGATAATGCTTGTATTAAAAGGGGAGAGATCCCCCCTGAGGAGATAGAAGAATTCAGGAGAGGATATCAACTTGCTGTCCTAGATGGATTGGCCTGAGAAGCAGAGATGTCCCTATCATGAGAAATAAAGATGCAGGAAATAATGCCTCTACAAGTAATTCCAAAAATTACACACCCCCTAAGGATGGCTCCAAAAATGTTTTAGAGCCCAAAGGGTAGGAAAGAAGAGAAGATAATCCAAGAAGCATTGATTAGGGACAAACTTCTTTCATCCTAGAGGCCAAAATTTACAAGATCAAGATCTCTATCCCTCTTATTGAATTATTGAAAAACTCTAAATATCATTCCAAAATTTCCATAGTATTGAAACCACTAGGGGAAATCTCTACTATATTAGATTCTACAAATATTCAATATGATAGGCCTACCATCCTATTTGGACCTGATGTAGATGAGACTTCTAATGAAGATATTCCCCCTTTCTATGTTATTCTGAACATCCATAATTCCATCCTACACAATGCCATGCTTGATTCAGGAGCCTCTCACAATCTGATGCCCAGGAGAATCATGGATGAACTGGGGTTGGAAGTGACCAGACCCTACAAATATCTATTCTCTTTTGATTCTAATAAATTCAAGTGCCTGGGATTGATCAAATATTTGGTCATCTTTGTAGCCCAGATCCCTGCTAGAACCCTTGTCATGGATGTAGTTGTGGCTGACATCCCTCTGAAGTTTAGAACGCTATTTTCAAGATCTTGGGAAGGCAAACTCAAAGGTGCCCTCCAAATGGACATGTCATATGCCACTATCCATGTATTTGTGGAAAAGAGAAGGATTTTCAGAGAACAAAAGTTGGCATACATGGTGACCAATGCTGAGAGGCCACACAATCACCCCATATATTCATTGGACACGGACACGGGTTCTTCTATTTTCTTCACAGAAGGAGGTGAAGACAGTTCCAGTTTACAGAATTTCAACTTTGTTCTTACTCAGGAGGAACTAGAGGGAGTGTGGGATGTAATCTTCAATGGGGCAACATGCAGTTAAGGGGCAGGAGCTGGAGTGTGGGTGAGACCCCCAGGAGGGAGAGATTTGAATTACTCTGAAAAAATTTCCTTCGATTGCATAAACAACGAGATAGAGAACAAGGCTATGATGTTAGTGATTCAAATATTGAAGGAGCTCTAATTCAGGAGGGTAGTGATACATGGGGATTCTGAGCTAGCGATTAAACAAATGACAGGTGAGTATCAGGCTAAAAATCCTAGGATGAGAAGCTACATAAATACTGCCTAGTACCTCATATAATGTTTTGAAGAATGCAATTTTAATTTGATCCCTAGACTACAAAATTGTATAGATGATTCCCTGGCCACTTCTGCTACAGTTTTCAAGGTCCCCCTGCACCCCAGTGGAAAGTACAAAGTCGAAGTTAGGCATAGGCCCTCTGTCCCAGATAAAGTCAAGAGTTGGCAAGTTTTCGAAGATGACAAACAGATTCAAAAATTTCTCACTCTCACTGGGGAGTTCGATGGTTTGAACATTGATGAAAATAATGCACTCCTAGAAGGGCCTACACTCGCCCAGGAATCTATGTCAAGACAGGCTGACACTTCAAGAGACATGCCGTAGGTCGATATTGGCGGCCTTGCTGAATCTACTCTTGTCTATGAAGACGAGGAAGCTTGGGAGCCAGAGTTGCAGGAGGCTGATGGACAATAGGAATATGTGAACAATATCTATGGCAAGGAAATCCTCCAGCTAAAAGGTAACTCTATCCCCAGAGACTTAGTTCCTTTAGAAAATATTTTTGATTCTAATGATGTTTCCAAGGAACCCCAACTTGTCCCAAGTTGTGAAGATGTGGAAGATGTAAATATTGGGACAGAAGATCATCCCAAGGTCATCAAAATATAAAGAACCCTCTCATTAGAGGCCAAGAAAAAATACATCTCACCGATGACAGAATGCTCAAATGTTTTTGCTTAGAGCTATAACGATCTCAAGGCTTATGACACAAGCATAATCCAATACACTATACCAATAAAAAAGGATGAGATTCCTTTCAAGCAAAAGCTGAGAAGGATGAACCCCAAGCTACTGCCCTTGGTGGAAAAGGAGGTCAAGAAGCTATTTGAGGCCAAAATTATTATGGCCCTCATATTCTCACATTGGGTGGCAAATCTGGTCCCGGTTAGGAAGAAGAATGGGGAGATAAGAATATGAATAGACTTCAGGAACTTGAACAAATTTTCTTTGAAATATAATTACCCCCTTCCTAAAATGGACCATATCTTGTAGAGGGTAGTGGGTTCCCAAAGGATCTCTACCTTGGATGGATTCGCAGGCTATAATTAGATCGTAGTGCACCCATAGGATCAAGAGAAGACAACTTTCACCACACCCTGGGGCACTTTCATGTATGCTAAAATTCCATTTGTGCTAATGAATGCAGGGGAAACCTTCAAACGGGCCATGGACATAGCTTTCACTGATGAAAAGGACAAAATTATGGTCATCTATTTGGATTAAATCACTATTTTTCAAAATCTAATGAAGAACATGTCACACACTTGCTGAGAATGTTCAGAAAATGCAGAAAGTTTGGCATCTCCCTGAATCCAAAAAAGTCAATCTTTGCTATGAAAGAAGGGAAGATGCTGGGGCATATAATTTAGTAGGATGGCATCAATATATAGCCAAAGAGGGTTGAGGTGATTCGTAATGTTGATCTCCCTTAGAATAGGGTGGAGGTTCAGTCCTTTCTAGGAAAGGTAAATTTTGTGAGAAGATTCATTACTGCCTTTGCTGAAATAGTGAGGTATAGAACCAACATGCTGGGAAAGGATAAAGAAATAAAGTGGACCCATGAAGCTAAACAATCCTTTGAAGACATAAAGAATTCCATTTTCGAAGCACCTATTCTTGCAAGCCCCAAATTTTCTAAATATTTCCTCATATTTTCATTTTCCTCAAAGCACATAGTGGTAGGGGTATTGCTATAGAAGAATCATGAGGGACATGGGAAACCTGTTGATTTTTAAAACAAAAACTTGAGGGATGCTCCTATGAAATACAACATACTAGACAAGCAGGATTATGCCCTAGTGCATGCCTTAAAGGAGTTCCAAGTGTACATCCTACCTTCTCACATTATTTCCCATGTTCCCACCAGTGCTGTGAAGGATACCCTAACCCAACTAGATCCTGAGGATAGAAGGGGAAAATGGATTGTAGTCCTACTTGAATATGACATGGAAATTAATCCCACAAAGCTTATTAAATTCCAAGGACTAGCCAAGCTCATGGCACAGTCTAACTACGATTCTCTCAGACTTCACATGATTGTTGAGTTGTCCACAGAGGACCAAAACCTCAAGGAACACCTAGAACCACCAATGTCTGATCATTTCCTGTCATCCCCATGGTACTACGAAATAATATTTGTGTTAAAATATCTGAAAGCTCCACATGGTATGGACAGAACAAGTTCTAGATTCCTCAAGCGGAAGGAAATGAGGTTCTGCATCTTAAACGAGAAGTTGTATTGGAAAGGGCCATGAGGAATCTTAGTGAACTGCGTGGCTGAACAGGAGGCTAAGAAGCTCATTGAATATTTTCATGCAGGTTAATGTGGGGGGCATCACTACTGGAAGACCACAGTAAACAAGATCATGAGGGTAGGATTTTGTTGGCCCACTATCTTTTCAGATACTCAAAAGAAGTTTGCTTCCTGCCATAAATGTCAGGATTTTGAAGGAAGAAGGAAGCTGCCACCATTATCTTTGAAACCCATACATGTTGAAGCCCCTTTCCAGTAATGGGGGCTATATTTTATTGGAGAAACAAACCCATCCTACTTAGGGTAGCACAAGTGGATCCTCATTGCCACCGACTATTTCACTAAATGGATTGAATCCATCCACACGAGACAAGCCACCGACACAGTGATCATGCAGTTTTTGGAGGAGCATATCTTGTCAAGGTTTGGGGTTCCCAGGAAGCTAATCACTGATAATGCTGCAGATTTCAAGTCAAAGAAGATGGTTTCCTTTTGTTTAAAATAGAAAATATAGCTGGGGCATTCCATAGCCTATTACCCACAGGGAAACGAGTTGGTAGAATCTTCGAGCAAGATTTTGATGAGGATCATAAAAAATATGCTGCAAGACAATAAGAAATATTGACACATAAATCTAATCCATGCTTTGTGGGATGACAAAATTAGAGTGAAGAAGTCTATTAGCACTTATCCATCTCAGTTGGTCTATGGTTGTGAGGTAATCTTTCCTATTTCCCTGAGCTTTCCAATGATGAGATTGTTGCATGAAGAAGATGCTGAAACCCACCCAACCCAGAGAAGGATGTATCAGCTAGTTGAGCTGTAGTAGTAAAGGGAGAAACTTTTTGATAGGAATAAATTTTTTTTGGACAAGATGAAAGAGATTTTTGACAGAAGGGAAAAACCTGATGATTTCCAGTCGAGGGATGTAGTGTTACAATGGGATGCACCTCATGAAAATAAGGGGAAGCATGGAAAATTTTATCACCTGTGAAAGGGCCCTTATAAAATTGCAGCCTTAAAAGGAAAGAATTCCTATATATCGGAAGAGATGGAGGGTGGACTAGTATCCAAAGCTCATGTAAATGGGAGGCTCCTCAAACACTATTTTTTGTAAAGTAAGTTCAGTTTCATGCCATTGTATATATCATTTCTTTTTATTGTTTCATGTGTGGATTTCTCTCTGACATACTTAAAAACCGAGGTGAAGGCAGTAAGGTCCCCAAGAGGTGCTATCATTTGGTTTTTCTTTTTAGGAAAATTTTGAAGTTGCAGACACCAGAACAAATTTTGAGGATTTCAGGAAAGATTGGGACCTGCCCAATGGATTAGGCACTTGCTATACAAATTTATTTTCTACCTTGTAGGGAAAATAACATCCCCAATTTGGATTCGCTGTTAGCACATGTGCTAAATTTTGAAGATTTTTGCAGATGTGTGAGCACTCCTTGGGATAAATAGTTCGCAGGGGAGTAGGGAAGTGAAAGGAGGAATAAGGTCTAAAAATCCCTTATCATAGGACCTTGAAGGTTTATAAATGAGGTTCCATGGGAATCTGGAAGGATCATTTCTAGGTTGGAAATGTGAAACAATTGAAAATATCTTGGTTTTTAGCTCTGCAAATGTGCGTAAATGAGAAAAGTCCGTTCTAAGTTGTAGGGTGATAGGAAATGAGGGGGCCTAATTGCACAGGCTTGAGAAATTTGTTTTGGGTAGAAGCATGACAACTTGTAGATGTGGTGGTCCATTGGATGAAGAGATGTATATGGATCTACGGTTCTGAGGAGTTTCGCCGTTTAACATGCACGGAGAAGTAAATTTCTTTAAACCAGTGGAATGGTATAGGTGCTTCATATTTCAACGGTAGCGATCTAAGAAGGAATTAGATCAATGGTGGATATTCCTTCCATTGATGTGACTTGCATGTATAAAGTAACTTTCCATCTCAGCAAAATCGCTTAAAGGTCGACATGTTTTTAATGGAGGAGATTTGACCGAGGACGCATCTACGACGAACACCGATTCCGCTGATCCAACATGGGCAGATAAAAGTGCAAATTGAAGTATGCAAAATATGATATCAGCCTATTGTTTTGTCAACTCAGATGTATGAGCAACCTAGATCTATGGTCGATGTGGATTTTGCTGCCGAAACATGCATGACAGATAAGAAAGGTTGGGTTCAACGAAATCTGGCAGGTCCCGCTTATTTTGACGACCATGATATGGAGCGGTCCGGATATATGGTCGATGTGGATTTCACAGGAGAAACATGCATGAGAGATAAAATAGTTCGGGGATGCAAAATTTGGTAGAACCCATATTTTGGATGACGAAGATCGTGGTAGAGTTTCGGTCTATGGCTCAAATTGAATTCGCAAAGCAAAGGTGTGAGGAGGAAAAATATAGGTTGATGTGAGAAATGGAGATGTAGTGTGGATAAATCCAATATCGTAGATTGCATCTGGGAGAGTAAAATCGTTGACGTTTCCTCGAAGCTCTGTTTTTAGTCAAGTGAGCCTGCGTCTTGGACACCGCATTGCCAATTTTAATCCAGCATTCATGTTATTCCATATTTCCTATTTTATGTGTAAATCATGGTGAATCTTCCACCTCAAGAAAGTGTTAGTATTTGCAAATGATGATTTGGGATTGATTCCCAAATTTTGCAACTGAACTTGGATCTATTTTGAGGTTGGTCTCGTGAGCCCACAACACTATAAACGTAACCTCAATAGAGGAAGAAATGGTTGGAACTTTCATTCATAAGCCTCTATGCTCAGTTTTTTGTAGTTCTGTTATTTTTTTGGAAGTGTTAATGAAAAGTATTCTTTGAGTTTTCTGAGATTCGTCAAATTGTTCCATGTTTAGTCTGTGTTTCCTATGTTTCTATTTCCATGTCTGTGTTTTCTGGTAATACATTTCTAGGTTGTATGCAAGGAATTTTTTTCTACTAACACTCCTGCCATCAGAAATCGTATTTGTTATGTGTTTATAATGGCCGTGATAGAATTCATCCAATAATAGATGCTCTATTTTATCTATTGTCCTTTGCCATATTTATTCTAAAGGTTTTCCCAGAGATTCATCCATTGATAGGTGCCTTTGATCTCGCTGGGCTCTTTCCTCATTTCTATCTGTCATCTCTTGAAGATAATTAGAATGAATATAGCAACCAAATTGCCTTAGATTACATAAGAAAATCACCACTCATTACTGCTGTAATCCCCTTGAATATTTGTAGGCTGTGATGCCATTTCCCAATTGTACTTCTTGACTTTCTGTTTTACCATCTTTAAATCTACAAATACCCTGTTCTCCTCAGAAATCTAGCCTTCTAAATTATTGTTTAAAGATATATGTAAATGTGAATGTTTCTATGATGAAGAGAGATCCTTATCTGATTGTATAGGTTAGAATACAGTCTAAATATTGGTTTGAAATGGTTACCCTAGTGATCTCCTACCACAACCATAGGAGAATTATTGGGTGCTAACACTTCCAGAGAATCTCATATAGTTCTTTCATCATCATGGGCTGCGTCGTTTAAACCACTTTGCTTATCCAACCTCCACCTCAATTCAGGGACAAGTATGGAGAGATGCAAACGCTTCAAATCTCTCTACATGCATGCAAAATAATTGGAGTAATTACGTTAATTTTCTTCATTCCTCTCAAATTTAGTTATCTTACAGTCTTGATGAATTAGTCAGGGTCAAAGCTAAACATGGGAGATATACATCAAAGTTGGGATACCAGGAACTGATAACTATTCCTCCTGAGGCAGAAATAAAATGGCAGTGGAAAGGAATATGGAAAGTTAAATGTATGGAAAAGGATAAATTTTCATGTGGTGCACATTATGAAATAAGGTACCAACTTGGAATAGAATGCTAAGTAGGTCTATTGAAGGTCCATGATGGTGTACACTCCGTAAAGATTCTTTAGAAATAGTATTACATCTTTTCCTTCACTGCCCCTTCTCTCTCCAAACCTCAAGATAAATCAAGAGAAAAAAAACACAAATTTGGATTGGGATGTTGGAATAATCAAAACCCTTTCTAATACTTATGATAAAATAATTAATCTTTTTTATTAATTTCCTAGGTCCTACACTATCTAGTTTGCACCCAATTCCATTTATGTGGTCAAACTTCCTCCTGGAGTGCTTTGGAAATATTCTAGATAATATTCTTCCAACTAACAGACTTTCCATTTTAGTAAGTGCGCATTCTTGCCTTATCGAGAGTTTCCAGCTTTCTACAGTTTAAAGGAAAAATCTAAAGCTAGTTTTAAGGTAGTCTGCCTTGTTTTTGAAACAACTCATCTCCCTTATTTTACTCATCTAAAATCATGATAAAATCCACTTTCCATCACTTATAATTTTTACCTACTCATTAAAAAAATTTGTGAGCATATTGATTGGTTTGGAAAGTGCTTTATGCACCTATGGGGGATTTTGAATAGTTTAGTAAGTGTACTTTTGTACTTATTCAAATAGAATCTTTGAGATTTCATATCCTTGGAGCATATACATGATGATAAGCCTATATATATTTAATGATGGATGGTGTAAATCAATATCAAGAACAATTTGTGTTATTCAACATATTCAGTCTCCTTTTGAGTGTTTCTTGCACAGTTTTCAAGAAATTTTTCGAGTTCAATTGATCTACGCTTATGATTAATTTCCACATGGTATTGAATCCTTGGTAGCTCGATTGTTCTCCTATTCTAATTTCTTTTATAGGGTCAAAATCACTCACTAGGATCGCATTCTGTCTGTTCGAGGGCACAATTGTTGAAGAATGGATCAAACTCAACAAATCATCTTGAATCCATTCAATACTTCTAAATGGAAGGAAATGATGGAGATTCTGATGAGGAGTAAAGGTCTCTACAGAGTGACGATGACAACTGAAGCTGATCCTAATGCAGCAACAAAGAAGATCAAATGGCATAATAGGAGAGATGAGGCATATGTTCTCTTATGTGTCAACATTTTCGGAGACCTTATATTTCATCTTGAAGGATTATTGTCTCCAAATGAAGTATGGGAGAAGCTTCAAACTTTATTTGAGAAGATAGATAAGATGAGGGGTCATAAACTAGAGAACAAGTTGATTTCACCGAGTCCAAGCAGCTTTGAATCCTTGCAAGTCTACTTCTCCAAATTCAAATCATTGGTTTTACAGCTAAAATAATGTGGTATTGACAAAGAATATGAACAACTAGTCTTGGCCATCCTTTCAAAGCTTGGCCATAACTACTCGGTATTTGTTTCAACCTTCCATGCCACCATGTTTATAGTTAGAAATTGGAAGATGCCTTTGATGGAATATTTCATGGAATCCTTGACTCCTGAGTAAGACAAATTGGTCTTGATGGGCACCATCAAACCTTCCAAAGATCAAGATTTGGTTGTTGGAGATTCCAAGGTTGATTCCAAAGGTAAGAAGAAGGCTAAGAAGTCTCCAGATAAAAAGAGAGACAAGTCCGAGTCTCATGAGGAGTCCTCAAACTCCAATAAGAATAATTTTCATAAGAAGAAAGGTAAAGGTGAAGCTAGCAAGTGTGCATACTGTGGTAAGTGATTTCATACTGAGATCTCTTGCATGAAGAAGTAGATATATATGATGAATCAACTCCTAGATAAGAACAACATCTCCCTGATGGCACAAAGAAGAAGGAAGGAGGATCCAGTTTTGAAGATAAGGAGAGAGTTCATGCCTTGGTTGCAAGCACTTTAAGATATCCTTCCTTTATCATTTATCTTGGAGCTTCTGGGAACATGTTTTCAACAAAGGAGGCCTTCTCATATCTTGATGATTTGAAAGGTCCAAAGATTTTGCTAGGAGAAAACTCAGAAACTGAAAGTAAGGGTAAAGGTAGCATTGATTTTTACCATGGTTGCTTCAATAATGTCTTGTATGTCCTAGGTCTTGCTGCTAATATCTTGTCAGTCTACCAGATGACCCAGATTGGGACTCCTACGAATGGTTTTTTTCTCTCCCAATGAAGTTGAAATATTTGATATTGTGAATGGTAGAGTCATGCTAAAGGTTTTGTGGATCATAGTTCAAAAGTTTATAGGTTCTCACACTTCATATCTTTCTCTAACCCCTATGCTCTCCTCACCCATGCCAATGAAGAAAGAAAGCTTTTTCATGATAGGTTTGGTCATTTAAATTACAATTATCTTTCACATTTGTGTGAAAAATACATGGTTTCAGGGCTACCAAAGATAAAGTTTTCCAAAGGAGCCTATGAGGATTGCATTCTAGGAAAACATCCAGAGTATGAGTATGAGAGAGTCAATCATGAGCGAACCTTAGCACCTCTTGAGCTCATCCACAGTGAAATTTATGGCCCCTTTCCTCATATGTACACGAGTCAAGCCAAGTATGTATTAACCTTCATAGATGACTTTTCCAAGTGCTATTGGGTTTACTTCCTTAAAACTCAAGTCTGAAATTTTTGACCTCTTCAAGGTTTTTAAAGCCTTGGTTGAGAATCATTCTGGGAGGAAACTCAAGATCCTCAGATATGATAGTGGTGGTAAATATTTCAAGACCAATTTTGATTAAATATTATGAATATGCAGGTATCTATATGCAACACTCTATTCCTTACACACCTCAGCAGAATGGTGCCGTTGAGAGAAATAATAGAAGCCTCAAAGAGATGTCAACTTGTATGATGGATTTTAAGAATTTTCCACCAAAGTTTTGGGCTGAAGCTATAAAATTTGCATCCTATATTCAGAATAGGGTGCCTCACAAGAAACTTGATGGAGTTACTGCTTTGTAAGCTTGGAGTGGACACAGGTCTGATGTGTCTCATTTTAGGACTTTTGGCTCAAGGGCATGGTCTAAAATTCCATTAGATAAAAGGAGGAATTTGGAACCCCAAAGTAAAGAGTGCCTATTTTTTGGGTATTATAAATATTTGAAAGGGTATAATATGATCAACATGAGCACTGAAAAATCCTTCATTGAAAGGAGTGTCCATTTTGAAGAAGAGCCTATACTAGCAACATAAATTGGAGATTCCTCTTCACCACCTCCACCTTTGATTTTAACTGAAGAGACTAATGAAATTTATGATACTAATATGTATGATAATGATTATTTAATTACATATCCTAACAAACCCACAAGTTTAAAGTGGGCATCAAAGACCATTAAAGTAGCTGATGGAACTAGCTAGGAATCCTAATGATTCTAGGAGGACTAGATCTCAATTTTAGAATGCCCTTTATGTGAAGGACCATTTATTTAATGATAATTTTTTTATAATGATTGAATCTGATCCAAATACATATGAATAATCATATAAATACCCAATATGGAAAAAACCATGAAGGGGGAATTTCATTCGCTCCAAAAGAATGACACATGGGAACTAGTCATTATCCCCGAGGGAGGAATTTAGTTAAGTGTAAACATGTGCTCAAAAATAAATTTTACATGGATGGATCTCCTCTGAATTATAAGGTAATTTTAGTGTCCAAGGGATTCTCCCAATTCCAAGGCATTGACTATAACGAGACCTTTGCACCAGTTTCTAAGATGGACCCCATAAGACTAGTTTTGGGCATTGCAGCTTCCAAGTAGTGGGATGTAAAGAGTGCCTTCCTACATGGAGATAAAAAGGAATAAATATATATGCAGCAACTAGAAGGTTTCGTCAATAATATATGTATTGTGTGTAGGTTGAAGAAATCACTGTATGGGATAAAACAAGTTGTCAGATTTTGGTATGCAAAGATTGATGCCTTTTTGCTATCATTGAACTATTGTAGATGAAACTATGACCCAGATGTCTAATTGAATATTATTCATGGTTCTTTAACATTATTGTATTGTATGTGGATGATATTTTGATCTCAGGAAGTTCCAAGAGAGAAATTTCCCCTTTGAAGAGTGCAATGAACCATGCCTTCTCTATGACTGATTTGGGATTGTTAAGCCATTTTTTGGGGCTTAAAATTTATCAATTAGATATTGGAATCAAGGTACATCAGCCCAAGTATGATTCAGATCTATTGAACAAGTTTGATATGAAGGATTGCAAGGCAATCATGACTCCTTTCATTTCAGGAGTTAAGCTTGAAGTGCAATCAACTCCATTGGTAAACAACACACTACATACGCAGCTGATTGGTTGTCTTCTTTATTTAGCTCATACTTGACATGATATATCTTATGCAGTGAGTGTGGCTTATGGACACATGGATCAACCTCATGACATCCATTGGAGGGAAGCAATGATAATCCTAAAATTTGTACAAGGAACAAAAACTCATGGGATTCACTATGTTGCACAATCTATCCTAGAGTTAGTTGGTTTTATTGACTTTGATTGGGTAGGTGACAAAAATGATAGAAAATAAACTTATGGATATGTGTTAATGCTTGAATATGGACTAATCATCTGGTCAAGTAAGAATCAAAGTGCAATTTTTACTTTCATCTATAAAGGTAGAATACAAAGGAGCTGCGAATGAAACTACTCAATGTTTGTGGTTGCAGGGAATACTTAGAGAGTTTGGTATCGAGTCTAAGACTTATAAAATACTATATTGTGACAAACAAACTACCATTCGAATCTCAACTGATCCAGTACTGAGGCAGCGAACCAAACACATCGAGATCCATATGCACTACATCAGAGGACATGTGCATGATGGGGTCATTTCTCTGCTCTATTGTGCATCATTTGAGCAAATTGCAGACATCTTCACCAAGGTGTTTTTTGAGAATACTTTAAGCAATATCAAATCACTATTGGGGATAGCTGATTATGTCATGAATACTGATTGAAGACAAGATTTCTTACAATTTTTTTCATGTCCATGTTTAAGGGAGAATTCCCCCCTTGTGTTTTTTCCTCTTTACTTGTTTTGTATGGACATGCAGTATGTAAAGGGTGACTAAGCTTCATTTATAGGCCCTATATCTCTGATATTTTTATTGTTAGAAACCGGACCGCAAAGCAATAACAGATATACAGTTTAATCATTAAACAAGATGCAAAAACACATTTAACACATTACAGAGAGACACAAATATAATGTGGTTCACCCAAGAGATGGGATACATCTAGACAGAAATTTACAGTCCTTTTATTCTATAAATATGAAGGGACACAACCTGCAGCAACAACACTACACTTCCTCTTCACGCTCTCACAGTCTCTCTCACACAATCACAAGGTTTGTTTACAATACTACAATACAATATATATCTGTGTTACAATGATTTATTTTATAGGGCAAATACCATGGAAAAATACTACAGTTAACCCAATACCATCGGTCTACAAAACTGTTGGCCAACAAACATCCCAAACCCCAAAGTTGGGGAACGACTGTACAATAAACTTAGGGTACAAACACGTTTGAATAACATCTCTGAATTTGGAAGATCAGGATCCAAAACCAACATTTATTATATTGTACATAAATTTACTCTTAATAGGGGGTGTTGGAATAATAAATACCCATTCCAATACTTAGGATAAAATAATTAATCTTTTTGATTAATTTCGTAGGTCCTACACTAGCTAGTTTGCACCTAATTCCATTGCTATGGTCAAAATTTCCAAAAATGCCTCTTGGAGTGCTTTGGAAAGATTCTGGATAATATTATTCCAACTAACAAACTTCCCAGTTTAGTAAGTGCGCATTCATTCCTTATCTAGAGTTTCTAGCTTTTCTGCAGTTTTAAGGAAAAAACTAAAGCTAGTTTTAAGGCAGATTGCCTTGTTTTTGCAACAAATCACCTCCCTTATTTTCCTCATATAAAAGTATGATAAAATAAACTGTCCATCACTTATCATCTGTACCTACTCGTTCAACAAATTTGTGAGTACCTTGACTGGTTTGGAAAGTGCTTTATGCACGTATGGGGGATTTTGACTAGTTTAGTAAGCATGCTTTTGTACTAATTCGAATGGAATCTTTGAGATTTCGAATCCTTGGAGTATATACATGATAATAAACCTATATATATTTAATGATGGCTGGTGTAAATTAATATCAACAACAACTTGTGTTATTCAACATATTCAGTCTCCTTTTGAGTGTTTCTTGCATAGTTTTCAAGCAATTTTGTGAGTTTAATTGATCTAAGATTGGGATTAATTTCCACATGGGATGGGATAGATTTGGAAGACACATGGAGAAAGTTTTCTTCCTCCTTGGAGATTGATCTTTTTATATCCCTTCCCTTTATTGTAATATAGGGGCTATTGATTTCCAAAAATAATTCCATCTTCTAAGAAAAGTTGATGGTTCTTGATTTAATCGCTCTCCATAGAGTAGACATACTTTCTCATTTCCCTCAAATTAAAAATGTTCATGCTTTTAGAATCATACATAAATAATCATTGATAAGAGCATCTCTTGGGATTTATTTGATGGAGATTCCCAATCTCAAACATATGGTGGGGGTGCTATTTTGTATCTTTAATATTTATCCTACATCAAAATTCAGATGGAGCTAGGGCCTAGGAAAAACAACTTTGTATAAGTAATGGCTCTAAAACTATTGCTCTTCTTTGCAAAAGAAAAAAATGTCTTTCTCTACAAGTCTTTGGTGATTCCACAAAGGTGATAATTTGGACAAACAAAACTAAAAAAATTCATAATATCTTTCTTCTTCCCTTGGTTAAAGAGGGGCATCAGTTGGTGGACAGTTTTGACACCTTCTTAGGTTGCCATGCTTACATGGAAATGAGCAGATTAATAGAAGAATAGCTTTGGAAGTTTACAGGTTTCAGATACTGGACAATTTTTTTTGGTCTGTACATAAGTGGAATACATTGGACTTACTCCACTTTAGTAGTGCAACCAAAACACTACATATATGGCTATATCAGGACCTATGTAGGTACTATCGGTTTCTTCTTGTAAAAGAACTATGTTGTTTTTTTTCACTTTTTAAAGAAGCTAGTGGGGATTTCAAACTGAAATGCATGGAATATGCATTATGCAAATGTAATTTTGTTAAAATTAATAAAATTATGATTTTTCCTTGAAAAAAAAAAGATCAAATACCTGGATATTCGATGGTCATGCTGGTATGCTATTTGTTTAGCGCTGCTGCTATATATATTCTAGAAGTTGTTCTACTAATTTAATCCACACTTGAAGAATCAACAAAATAATAAAACAAATTAACAAACATATTTATCACTAAATAATAATTAAAAAGAATTGAGTGCATGGAAACCTTAATGATATTCTCTCGGTTTCAAGAATAATATATTGGAGAAAACCTCCCTTGATTCTACAGACCATCAACAAAGTCAACATTGACTTTGTTGTTGCTCTATTGGATAAAGGGAGTTTTTCTCTATGATCATCCAAATACTAGTTTATTCTCTACTAAAAAAGGACAACCACGTGAAGGTGGAAGCTCTTATGGCCCCTCCCCCCCTGACATCACTCTCAATTCCCCAGTGCCTGGACTATTTACTATATAATATTTGAAAAAATATAGTAAGAATCAAGCATAGAAACTAGGAAAACAAAAAATTCAATGTAAATGAAAGTATTTGTGTATTAATGATAGTTTTAGTTAATAATCATGTGGGTTATGTCCACTATTTTCAAGTTTCTAATAATAAATAACTGTTAATATTCCATATGCTTAGTTAGATATCATTAGTATTCAATTCAATTTCACACCAAAAGCATATGTAGGATCACTGAAAGAAACACAATCACAAGATGGACACAAATTTATCTTGGGAATCCCTCAAGGGGAAGAAAACCTAGCAAAAATTCCTCTATATAGATGTATCAAAAGTACAAATATAAATCCCCAAACATGTTCTCCTTCTCCTTGCTGATCTCTCTCTCTCTCTCTCTCTCCTATTCACTATACATAAGTGTGTGTGTTTTCAAATGAGGAACACACCTCCTCTATTTATACTCTTTCTTCCACTTGAATTTTTCCTTAACAGGTTGGACCCAACAAACTTACTGGGCTGAATTCACCTAGGAAGACACAAAAAATATAATATTATATTATGGAGGGTTCTATTGACTCGACTTACAACAGATGTTTTACCTCATGACTCTATGATGATTAAATACAATAGTAACATCTCGATGGAGGAATAAAACATCTCCGATAGGTTACAACAATAAAATACATTTAGAATATTCTTCAAAGTTACAATATTTCAACACTCCCCCTTAATGAGAAGGGTATTCTATTGACAACAACATCAATTGTAGGAGCAAGGAGAGAGAGCGTCTTTAACAACATCAAGATGATACATCTATACGTCATTAGAATTTTTCAACAATCATCAGGAACTGGAACATTTACTGGAACATATTCAACATCTTAAGTACTGGAACATCATCTTCAACAACACCAAGTATTCATATTCGATATTCATCTTCTACAGCACTCGATCACTCGATCCTTCGCAAAAACACTTGATCTCTCGATCAACATCATCATCATCAACAACATAACCTGCAACACACATGATCCAATTACAGGACGATCAATCCCTGTCACTTTAGGACATAGGTCCAAGGACGATGCAACCCTCATCTGATCCACTTATGGGATGGTCAATCCCTATCAATTTAGGAAATAATTCCAAGGATGATGTAATTCTCATATGAACCACTTACGAGATTGTCAATCCCTATCACTTTATGACATAAATCCAAGGACAATGCAATCCTCATCTGAGCCACTTACGGGATGGTCAATCCCTATAAATTTAGGACATAAGTCCAAGGATGATGTAATAGTCATCTTAGCCACTTATAGGATGGTAAATCCCTATCACTTTAGGACATAAGTACAAGAATGATGCAATCCTCATATGAGCCACTTATGGGATGGCCAATCCCTATCACTTTAGGACATAAGTCCAAGGACGTTGCAATCCTCATTTGAGGCACTTACAAGATGGACAATCCCTATCACTTTAGGAAATAAGTCCAAGGACGATGCAATCCTCATATGAGCCACTTAAGGGATGGTCAATCCCTATCACTTTAGGACATAAGTCCAAGGACGATGCAATCCTCATCTTTCACAGAGACAAAATTATACGGATCACTTTAGGACTAGTGTCTAGAGATGATACAATAAAAAATCATCATCATTTTCCCTCCTTACGAGGAAGGTCTATAACATGATTATCATTGTTCCTTCTTACGAGAAAAGTATTTTTGGACTACACCAATCTTGTCACAGAAGTATTCAAATTTTACTCGAGACAGAGGCTTGGTTAATACATCAACAACTTGCTCATCATTACTCACATACTACATCTTTATAGCTCCCTTATGTACTATATCTCCTATTTAAAAATACTGGATTTCTATGTGCTTTGATTTGTAATGGAATAGTGGGTTCTCAGTCATATTTATACAACTCTGGTTGTCACAAAGAATCACTGTGGTATCCAAATCTAGGTCAAATAGACCTAAAATCAACTTTTGAATCCATAGGCTTCACAACTACTAGAACACGATGCTATATACTCTGCTTCAACTGTGCTAAGAGAAACACTGGAATGCTTCCTCCTTAACTATGAGATCATGGTGGATCCCAGACAATAACATCCACCTGAGGTGCTCTTCTTATATGAGGTACTTCCAACCCAACCTGCATGTGTATAACCATACAATATGTAGTCGTGATCTCCATCATAGTATAAACCAAATTCTATCATACCTTTTAGGCACCTCATCACATACTTTGCAGCTATCAAGTACACATTTAGGTTTAACTAGATACTGACTCAGGGTGTTCACAACAAAGCATATATATCGCCTGGTATTCATGAGGTGCTCTTCTTATATGAGGTACTTCCAACCCAACCTACATGTGTATAACCATACAATTTGTAGTCGTGATCTCCAATCATAGTATAAACCAAATTCTATCGTACCTTTCAGGTACCTCATCACATACTTTGCAGCTATCAGGTACACATTTAGGTTTAACTAGATACTGACTTAGGGTGTTCAAAACAAAGCATATATATGGCCTGGTATTCATCAGATACATCAATGACCCAGTAATATGTTTGTACTGAGTCATATCCACTAACTCTAATGATTCATAAAAAAAAAACTTAAGGTTGGTATCCATAAGTGTGGCCATGGATTTACAATCCAACATATCAAATATTTTTAATATTTCTATAGCATACTTTCCTTGGTTGAGAAAGATTCCTTTTGGGCTCTGCCATACTTCCAGAACTAGAAAATAGTGCATCAATCCAAGGTCTTTCATTTCAAATTCTTCAGTGAGCTTCTTCTTGCACTCTACAATTTGTTTCTCATTTGTTGCCAGAAATAACTCATCCACATACAGTAATAATATGACAGGTTCATCATCCATAACCTTAAAGTGAAGGTTAGGGTTGAATTTACTCTTGGTAAAGCCCAAACTCGTTAAGAAGCTATCTATCCTTCCATACCAAGCTCTAGGATCTTGCTTTTGTCCATATAGAGCCTGCTTCAACTTAGATATTTGAGTTCACCTATCTTCAACTTCGAATCTTTGTTGCTGTTCTATGCACACTTCTTTCTCAATAACACCATTCAGGAAGGATGTATTCACATCCATCTGGTCTAAACTCCACTTCATCATGATTGCAAGTTTCTTGATGGTTATTATGGAAGTGTACCTTGCTACTAGCACAAATGTCTCTTCATAATCAATTCCCTCTTTCTAAGATAATCCTCTAGCAACAAAGCTTGCATTGTATTTATCAATACTTCCATCAGTTGCATGCTTTATCTTATAGATCCACTTGGAAGATACCACACTCTTTCCTTATGGTTTGGGAACTATATCCCAAACATAATTCTTCATTATTGATTGGTATTATTCTGACATTGCTTCTACCCATTCTTTCTTCTATACAACTTCTTCATAATTGGTAGGTTGTTGATCTACAAGATCACACATCAAATCTACATAACTGGAGAATGGATTTGATCTCTTACTTACTCTTGTGGAGACTTTTGGAGCTCCATACTTCTATGCTTCTTGTATAATTTCTCTTACCCAAGCGAGTTTTTTGTTTCGTGATATATTCATAGTAGGAGGTTCTTGAGGTTCTAGCATATCACGGTCCTCTGATGTTTCATTTTTAGGGGAGGGTGCAACTTTTACATTTCTGGGAGGTATATTTTCTTCATATACTTCTTCATGCTAGAACTTTCTAGATCTCTTGAGAGATGATTCTTCGTCAAATGTTACATCCCTACTAATCTCCATGTGATGGAATCCTAGAACATATATTCAAAATAAATTTGGAGACTTCACAGTATCCAACAAATATTCCCTTCTTTCCAGAAGGGTCCAACTTGGTTCTCTTTTCTTTTGGAATGTGAACATATAATAGGAAACCAAATATTTTGAGATGGCTTACTTCAGGCTTCTTTATTGTGAACATTTCTTCAGGAGTCTTGAATTCAAGGGAACTATGGGATAATCTATTAAGTATATAAACTATTGTTCTTGCTCCTTCAACCCATAGATGTGTAGGAATATCTTGATCATGTATCATTGTATTCACCGATTCCATAATGGTCCTATTCTTTCTTTCTGCAAATTTAGTCTTTGTTTCACTCTTTAGGAATGGACTCTTGATATTCTTTCCTCTTGCACGTATTTTGTAAGTGCCTTCATGATTGATATTCAAATCTGGTAAACCTGTTAATAATTTTCTCACATGGGGTAGTTCTTTGTAGTTGATGTGAGAAATCCTCTTATGCCATAGTTCACTTGGGTTAGTTATCTCATGAACAAGGGCTATTTACAAATGTTCATTGAGTTTATATAATCCTCCTTGTTCTTCACCAATGGCAACTGCATCTAATTGATTTTCCTTTGGGCCACATAAGTACTTGTCCATTTATAAATGCAACCCTATATCCTTTCTTATCTAATGATGAGATATAAAGCAATTTCTTCTTCAAACCTCATACATATAATACTTCCTTCATCTTCATGGGAGTTCCACAATCAAGCTTATAGCTTGCTTCACCAATAACTTTGATAGGATATATTGATAGTAATCTCCTAATGTTACTTTTCAAGGAGAGTTATTCTCTTCATGTTTTGACATATTTTTCTTTTGTCATGTCATGTTATTTGAAGCACCACTATAAATAAGCCATGTATCTTCTCTAGGTGTCATAGACCCAGAGAGTGCAGAGAATAATACATACTCTTCTGCATCTTCTTCTTCTTCTGCTTTTTTTCTTCGAGGCCCTCCTTCTTCTTCTTCATATTCATCTTTAGCTAGATGTGTATGATGCCTTTTGTTGTTATTCCTATTATATTATTCTTTCTTCAATGGACACTCTCTGGCAATCTGTTCTATCTTGTGACAATTGTAACATTGAAAGTTTGAGTAGTATTTCCTCTGATTGTTTCCTCTTGCCCTTTGGAACCTGTTGGGAGGTAGGGACTCCATGTGGCTTTCCTTATTGAAGTTAGATTGACTTATTCCTCTTTTAGTATGGGTGGATAGGGCTTGATAATATTGTTTAAGTAGATCTTCTCTATTGGATACTCTAGCATCCTCTTGGATGTAATCTTCTCATACAATGTCAAACTTCATGCTTTCCTTTCTGGCACACATAGTCTATATGAATGAATCCCAAGGTTTAGTGAGACCATTCCGGGCAGTCATAACTAGTTCATCTTCATCAAGGGAGTCTCCAATGGCTTCTAGTTGCTCCATAAACTGGGAGACCCTTGTGAAGTAGTCTTGAATGGATTCTCCTTGGCTCATCTTGGTACTCTTCAATTGAGATCTCAAATACATATTTCTATTGATGTTCCTTCCTTCATACATGATGGATAGAGAATCATACATCTCCTTCAGGGTCTCTTTGGATGATACCTGAGGAATCAAGTGATATTTGATAAAGTCAACAATGATACTCAATACCCTAATTAGGTCCTTCTTGTGTTTCTTCTTAGATTCATCCTCTTCAATTTCTGCATCTTCTATTTTGATGTATTTTTCAAGAAAATTCTTTGTAAGAATGATACCATTCCTATATTTCCATGCTAGAAAATTCTCTATGCCTTATAGCTTGTCCTCAAGCTTAGTGCTTGGGGCCATCTCATCCAGGAGGTCACTAAAAAATGAAATTTCTCAAAATGAAAGACCAAACTTAACAGGAGATGCACTTCACTAAGGAGAGTTGATTGGTACACTTGGTTTCTAGAGATTCCAAATATTCACCTCTCAAAATTGCCTTGCTAGATTCTGAACTGTGGTTTTTGCAGTTTTCTGGTTTTCTGGTCCAAATCCAAACTAGGGTTTGAATTTCCTGAAGATATACCTACCCAATTTTTTCTATCCAGGTATTAATAAATGTGCTCTAGGGAGGCGTAAATTTCTATGCAACCAGATCTTCAAAATTCCAAATTTGATAGAAACCCTAATTTCTTGTTAGAGGGAGAGGAGAGAGAGTTTCACCTTGTGAAAGCTGTTCTATTCAGGCTATCTCTGATACCATGTTAAGATTCCATATGCTTAGCTATATATCATTAGTATTCAATGAAATTTCACAAAAATAACACATGCAGGATCACTGAAAGAAACACAATCACAAGATGGACACAGATTTATCCTGGGAAACCCTCAATGGGAAAAAATCCCACCAAAACTTCCTCTATATATGTGCAATCAAAAGTAAAAAGATAAACCCCAAACATGTGCTCCTTCTTCTTGCTGATATGTCTCTCTCTTTCACCTATGCACTATACACAAGTGTCTTTGTGTTTTCAAATGAGGAACACACCTCCTCTATTTATACTCTTTCTTCCACTTGAGTTTTTTGCTAACAGTTCAGCCCCAACAAACTTACTGGGTTGAGTTCAATTAGGAAGACACAAACAATATAATTTTATATCATGGAGGGTTCTATTGAACCGAATTACAACATATGTTTTACCTCATGACTCTATGATGATCAAATACAATAGTAACATCCCAAAGAAGGAATAAAACATCTCCGATAGGTTACAACAATAAAATACATTTAGAATATTCTTCAAAGTTATGATATTTTATCAATAACAAGTAACATATGACATAGAAAATTGCATAAAACTTAAAAACATGTAATTAACCCATGCATATCCGTAAATTATTTAAAGAGAATAAATCAACTTCATCTCAAAAAATTTAATCATTAAAAATCTATTTTCATAACATCGTACATATTACCATCTTTTTTTTCTTTCTTTGATTTTGAAAGGAATTGACAACTGAGGTATTTGTCTCCTTATTCCCTTTTAGTTGCTTTGGCCTCTGCATGTAATATTGATTCCCTGGTCAGGTACTTACGACGTGGAATATGCTGCAAGGGGGGTGCTAGATCATCAACTGCAATAAAAAATAAATGTAAAATTGATATTTTTGTTATTATTATTACAAGTATTTCATTAACAAAACGAGCATTAGAGTGTTTATCTTTACCTACTTTAGTAGTGGAGGAACACATGCTAGTTTGAAATGAAACCATATGTTCATGTTCTTGTATAGACTCATGCTCTATATGCTCTAGATTTTAAACAGGAAAAGTTATAATTTAAACACCATTTGCAATTAAAAATTTCTATTTTTAATCCATACTACAATTTTTAAAGAAGCACACGACCTTTAGTAGGTGCCAATGGACCCTCACTAGGTTGTGTTCTAGCAACGAGGAAAGTTGTATCTTCATTGGTAGACTGCTTAAAACAAGCAAATGCTTACTTTATGGCTGAAAGTAATTATCAAAAGATTTTACAAGTAGTAAATTGTAAATAAACTTTGTTTATTATATTTATTAGTGAGGACGATTGAGTGCTGCAATATTGTGATTGCCCCAATATTTGTCTATGTTCAAGCACGACTTGATATCTGTACTTGTATCCACGCTCAAGGTATTCCTTTTTTAGAGCTTATTTGAATAGGTCACCCTGAAATTTTGCATAATAACATGAATATTGCTTCTTTTGTGCAATTAAATTAAAATTGTTAACAAATTTTTTTGAATGCAAATGAATTTTCATATTTACAATTCATGCGAATCATTTCAAGTAACCACCCAACCCTAGTTTGTGCTACTCATGTTTATCTATTATTTCCTGTGTTACTTTAGCTATGTTTAGGAGCCTATATTGAATTTTTCAAATACATAATTATATGTACCAATGGTGATGTAAAAGTAAAGATAAATCATCATATAGTTACATTATTAAAAGAGTCACATACCTTCCTATCCCGAGTGGTGCCTTTCCCTCTTTTTAGAGTGTCTTCTCCTTTGCATCTTCCATTAGAGCCTTCAACTCCCTATCTGGAATTGTTGGAGGACACTCATACCTAGGTTTATTTTGAAAATGAACCCTATATTGGTCCTGTACATATTTTAAATATGAGCCTACTTTTGAGATGAATCCACTTTTGCTAAAGGAACCCTCACTGAACAGGAAAACTAATTTTATAATCACTTCATCCTTTAACTTGGAAATTTGGGAATTCGACCTTGTGCATATGTTGGTCCCAAAGGTCTCCAAAGTGAGGTTATTCATGCATCTATAAAATCTGTGATTTATTACAAAATGATATGATCTTTAGTTTAAAATGATCGCAGGTTATACATAAATTACAATTAGTTTTTATTTAATAATTAAAATACTATTCTTAAATACTTGGAAGCTTTTCTATTTTCAAAGGGATCAAATCATTTTTTACCAAAAGGGTAACCAATAGTGTTCCCATGCTAGTGATGTGGGAAGATCCAAGAAATCATGCCTTAAAACTTGCAATGCCATGTTCTACATCCACATCACCTTGTGCACATTTGGGCATGCTCTAGTTAGGGGGTGTAGTACCCACAACGTCCATTGGGGGTGTACTGGTCGGAGTGTCTAGTGTGCTGGTCACATGTTGAAGGTGACAAACTCTTGAAAAAGCCCAATATCGTCAAGAAGCTATCTATCCTTCCATATAGATCTTGCTTCAACTTACATATGTGAGTCCATCTGTCTTCAACTTCGAATCCTCGTGGCTATTCTATGCACACTCCTTCCTTAATACAACCAGTTAGGAAGGATGTATTCACATCCATATGGTGTAAAATCCACTTCATCATGGATACAAGTGCCATGATGGTTATGATGGAAGTGTACCTTGCTAATGGCACAAATGTCTCTTCATAATCAATTCCCTCTTTCTGAGAGAATCCTCTAGCCACAAACCTTGCCTTGTATTTCTCAAAACATCCATCAGCTGCATGCTTTATCTTGTAGATCTACTTGGAAGATACCAAACTCTTGCCTTCTAGTTTCGGAACTATATCCCAAACATCATTCTTAATTATTTATTGGTATTCTTCTGACATTACTTCTACCAATTCTTTCTTCTATACAACTCCTTCATAATTGGTAGGTTCTTGATCTACAAGATCACACATCAAAGCTACATAACTAGAGAATGGATTTGATCCCTTGCTTACTCTTGTGGAGCGTTCTAGATCTACATACTTCTATGCTTTGTGTATAAATTCTCTTAACCAAGCGGGTTTTCTCTTTCATGATATATTCATAGTAGGAGGTTCTTGAGGTTCTAGCATATCATGGTCTTCTGATGTTTCATTTTCAGGGGAGGGTGAAAATTCTACATTTCTGGGAGGTACATTTTCTTCATATACTTCTTCATGCTGGCACTTTCTAGATCTCTTGAGAGCTGCTTCTTCGTCAAATGTTACATCCCTACTAATCTCTATGTGATGGAATCCTGGAATGTATATTCTAAAGGCTTTTAAGACTTCACAATATCCAAGAAATATTCACTTCTTTCTGGACTCGGTCCAACTTGGTTCTCTTTTCTTTTGGAATGTGAAAATATACTAGGACACCAAATATTTTGAGATGGCTTACTTTAGGCTTCCTTCATGTGAACATTTATTTAGGAGTCTTGAATTCAAGGGAACTATGGGATAATATATTATGTACATAAACTACTATTCTTGCTGCTTCATCCCATAAATGCATAGGAAGATCTTGATCATGTATCATTGTCTTCACTGATTCCACAATGGTCCTATTCTTTCTTTCTGAAACTTTAGTCTTTGTTCCACTCTTCGGAAACGGATTCTTGATATTCTTTCCTCTTGCACATTCCTTCCAAGTTCCTTCATGATTGATATTCAAATATGGTAAACCTGTTACTACTTTTATCACATGGGGTAGTGATTTGTAGTTGATGTGAGCAACCCTCCTATGCCATAGTTCAATTGGGATAGTTATCTCATGAACAAGGGCTATTTCTAAATGTTCATTAAGTTTATATAATCCTCCTTGTTCTTCACCAATGACAGCTGCATATTCAATTGGATGTCCTTTAGGCCACATAAGTACTTGTCCATCTATAAATGCAACCCTATATCCTTTCTTATATAATGCTGAGATAGAAAGGAATTTCTTCTTCAAAAATGGTACATATAAAACTTCCTTCATCTTCATGGGAGTTTCATAATCAAGCTTATAGCTAGCTTCACCAATACCTTTGATAGGATATTGATAGTCATCTCCTTATGATATTTTCCGAGGAGAGTTATTCTCTTCAAGTTTTGACAGATTTTTCTTTTGTCCCGTCATGGGATTTGAAGCACTACTATAAATAAGCCATGTATCTTCTACAGGTGTCATAGACCCAAAGAGTGCATAGAATAATACATGCTCTTATGCATCTTCTTCTTTTTCTTATTTTCTTCGAGGTCCTTCTTCTTCTTCTTCATATTCATCTTCAGCTAGATGTGTATGATGTCCTTTGTTTTTATTCTTCTTTCTTCAATGGACACTCTCTGGCAATGTGTCCTATCTTATGACAATTGTAACATTGAAAGTTTGAGTAGTCTTTCCTCTGATTGTTTTCTCTTGTCCTTTGGAACCTCTTGGGAGGTCGGGGCTCCTTGTATATTTACTTATTGAAGTTAGATTGAATTCTTCCTCTTTAGTATGGGTGGCTAGGGCTTGATCATATTCTTTAAGTAGAGATTCTCTATTGGCTACTCTAGCCTCCTCTTGGATGCAATCTTCCCATAACATGTCAAACTTCATGCTTTACTTTCTGGAACACATAGTTTGTATGAATGAATCCCAAAGGTTTAGTGAGACCATTAAGGGAAGTCATAACTAGTTCATAATGATCAAGGGAGTCTCCAATGGCTTCTAGTTTCTCCTTAGGCTGGGAGACCCTTGTGAAGTAGTCTTGAATGTATTCTCCTTGGCTCATATTGGTACTCTTAAATTGAGATGTCAAATTCATCCTTCTATTGATGTTCCTTTCTTCATACATCATGGATAGGGCATCATACATCTCCTTTAGGGTCTCTTTGGATGACACTTGAGGAATCAAGTGATCTTTGATAGAATCAATAATGATCCTAATTACCCTAATTAGGTCCTACTTGTTCTTCTTCTTAGATTCATCCTCTTCAGGTTTTGCAACTTCTCCTTTGATGTATTTTTCAAGATCATCCTCTCTAAGAATGATACCTATCATATATTTCCATGCTTGAAAATTCTCTATTCCTTCTGGCTTGTCCTCAAGCTTAGTGCTTGGGGCCATCTTATCCAGGAGGTCACTAAAAAATGAAATTTATCAAAATGAAAGACTGACCTTACCAGGAGATGTGCTTTATTAATGTGAGTTTATTGGTACACTTGGTTTCTAGAGATTTCAAATATTCACCTCTCAAAATTGACTTGGGAGATTCTGATCTGCAGTTTTCTAGTTTTCTGGTCCAAAGCCAAAATAGGGTTTGACTTTCCCGGAGATCTACCTCCTCAAATTTATTTATCCAGGGATTAATAGATGCACTCCAGGGAGGTGTAAATTTATATGCAATCATACCTTCAACATTCCAAATTTGACAGAAACACTATTTTCTTGTCAAAGGGAGAGGAGAGAGAGTTTCACCTTGTGAATCTCTTCTATTTAGGCTAGCTCTGATACCATGTTAAGATTCCATATCCTTAGCTAGATATCATTAGTATTCAACTCAGTTTCAAAACAATAACAGATGCAGGATCGGTGAAAGAAACACAATCACAAGATGGACACAGATTTATCCCGGGAAACCCTCAATGGGAAGAAATCCCAACAAAACTTCCTCTTTATAGGTGTATCAAAAGTGAAAAGATAAAGCCCAAACATGATCTCCTTCTCCTTGATGATATATATATATATCTCCTATGCACTATACACAAGTGTTCGTGTTTTTTCAAATGAGGAACACACCTCCTCTATTTGTACTCTTTCTTCCACTTGAGTTTTTCCCTAAAAGGTTGGCCCCAACAAATTTACTGGGTCGAATTCAACTAGGAAGACACAAAACACTATAATATTATATTATGGAGGGTTCTATTGACCTGACTTACAACATAGGTCTTACCTCATGACTCTATGATGATCAAATACTATAGTAACATCTCGACGAAGGAATAAATCATCTCCGATAGGTTACAATAGTAAAATACATTTAGAATATTCTTTGAAGTTACGATATTTCAACAATAGCAAGTAACATACGTCATAGAAAATGGCATAAAACTTAAAAACATGTAATTAACCCATGCATATAGGTAAATTATTTAAAGAGAATGAATCAACTTCACCTCAAATTTTTTTATCATTAAAAATCTATTTTCATAACATCGTACATATTACAATTTTTTTTTTGCTTTCTTTGATTCTGAAAGGAATTGACAAATGAGGTCTTTGTCTCCTTATTCCCTTTTAGTTGCTTTGGCCTATGCATGTATTATTGATGCCCTGGTTAGGTACTCACGACGTGGAAGATGCTGCAAGGGGGGCACTCGATCATCAATTGCGATAAAAATGAAATGTTAAATTGATATTTTTGTTATTGTTATTACAAGTATTTCATTAACAAAAGGAGCATTAGAGTGTTGATCTTTACTCGCTTTAGTAGTGGAGGAACACATGCTAGTTTGAGATGCAATCATATGTTCATCTTCTTGTATAGACTCATGCTCTATATGATCTAGAGTTTAAACACGAAAATTTATAATTTAAACACCATTTGAAATTAAAAATTTCTATTTGTAATCCATACTACAGTTTTTAAAGAAGCACACTACCTTTAGTAGGTGGAAATGGACCTTCACTAGGTTGTGTTCTAGTAACGAGGAAAATTGTATCTTCGCTGGTAGATTGCTTAAAACAAGAAAATGCATTACTTTATGGCCGAAAATAATTATCAACAGATTTTACAACTAGTAAATTGTAAATAAATTTTGTTTATTATATTTATCAGTGAGGAATATTGAGTGTTGCAAGATTGTGATTGGCCCAATATTTGTCTGTGTTTAAGCACAAATTGATATCTGTACTTGTATCCAAGATCAAGGTCTTCCTTTGTTAGAGCTTATTTGAACAGGTCACCCTGCAATTTTGCATAATAATATGAATATTGATTATTTTGTGCAATTAAATAAAAATTGTTAACAATTTTTTTTGAAAGCAAATGATTTTCTATACTTACAATTCATGCGGATCGTTTCAGGTAACTACCCATTCCCAGTTTGTGCTACTCATGTTTATCTATTATTTCCCGTGTCTCTTTAGTTGTGTCTAGGAGCCTATATTAATTTTTTCAAATACATAATTAGATGTACCAATGGTGATGTAAAAGTAAAGATAAATCATCATATAGTTACATTGTTAAAAGTGTCTCATACCTTCCTATCTTGAGTGGTGCCTTTCCCTCTTTTCATAGTGTCTTCTCCTTTGCATCTTCCATTAGAGCATTCAAATCCCTATTTGGAATTATTGGATGACACTCATACCTAGGGTTCTTTTTCAAATGAACCCTACATTGGTCCCATACATATTTTAAATATGTGTCTAATTTTGAGATGACTCCACTTTTGCTAAGGAACCCTCATCGAACAGGGAAACTAATTTTATAATCAGTTCATCCTTTAACTTGGGAATTTGGGCATTCCACCTTGTGAATATGTTGGTACCAAAGGTCTCCAAAGTGAGGTCATTCATGCATCTATAAAATGTGTCATTTCTTGCAAAATGATATGATCTTTAGTTTAAAATGATCGTAGATTATACATAAATTACAATTAGTTTTTATTTAATAATTAAAACACTATTCTTAAATACCTGGAATCTCTTCTATTTTCAAAGGGATCAACTCATTTTTTACCAAAAGGGTAACTGATAGTGTTCCCATGCTAGTTATGTGGGAAGATCCAGGAAATCACGCCTTAAAACTTGCAATGTCACGTTCTACATCCACATCACCTTGTGCAGATTCGAGCGTGCTCTAGTTAGTGGGTGTAGTACCAACAACGCCCATAGGGGGTGTACTGTTCGGAGTGATTGGTGAGTTAGTCACATGTTGAATGTGAACATGGTGGCCCATATGAACTAGTGCTAGTGTAGGAATGACACTGGTACAAACACCGGGTTTCCTAGGCTCATCCTGAGGATGAACAGTATGCAAATACTCCTTTGAAAATAAAGGGATTTTTATAAATGAATTATATGAGTATACAAATTAGAATCATAAATAAACAAAAGTGATAAGTAAACATCTTTCTTACTCCATAACACAAAATATGGTGCGCTACATATTTAATATTTTTATGTATATCTTCTATCATTGGGAGAAGCAAATATGGCATTTAATTATATCACAAGCTTCCTTATTGTTTGGATTGGGTTGGTGGAGATTTTTTTTCATTCTAATTGATCATTTCTTTAGGAGGATTTGTGGACTGCTCTGATGCTGGTCCCTTCCCCATGTCACACTGGGACAATGGTACTTTCTATTTTACAAATTATATTGAGACAAAGCCAACTTGTGATTATATAGTATTAAATTACAAAACGTATAACATGCACTACAAATGTTTAGTACATAGTAAGTGTTAGGGTATGTGGATTTTTTTCTAATGCCTAGAAATGCCAAATAAAATTTTCAGATATTCTTGCAGAAGGAGATAAGATTAATGCCAAAATAAACTTTCATTGATTATAGTTAGAGATATGGAGAATAATACATTAAAAATTTCACTGGCAGATGGGAACAAGGTATCAGAAGTGAAGATAAGGTTGGAAAAAATCAATGCACCTGATAAAATACATTTTCATAAACAAGCTAGTGAGGTGATTTATGCAGATATGTTGTAGTAAACCTTGGCCAATGCAAAGTTATAATAAAAAATATCTAAATTGGAGGGGAAACTCAAGCAAGAAAAATAAGTTAGTAAAGCTTAGCAGACATAAATTAAGAGGCTTGAGATAGACATTATAACAGTTGAGGTAGATCCCAAGAATGTACAGGGGATAAAGTAGGAACACAAAATTACCAAATATCATGCACTATTTTTAGAGAAAATCTTTGAAGAGAAAATATACCTCTCGAAGATAGTAAATAAATCATCAGACTATGAAGGAGTTCCAATAATTATGGCAGATATTTTCGCATATTTTTCTATATTTGTAATATTTGTTAGAAACTTGCTCTGGGAGCATTTTTGTATATATTTTTCAATATGTAAATAACAGGGGGTTCAAATTTTGTGAAGAAAGAGACTAATTTGCTTGTAAATCTATTTTCTGAGAATTAATAAAATATTAATGCAGAAGTACAAAGTTTTCCTACTAGATATTTCTGTGATGATGTATTGAACTTTGCCATTTTCCTTTGTGTATGTTTCCTTATCTCAGTTTCCATTTTAGTGTATAATATTCAATATTTAATTGGAAATATATGATCAGAATCCATCCATGATTGATGATCTGATTTCATAGCAATTAAATATTCCACTTGTTTCTTCTAAAGTTGCATTTGGAATTCATCCCTATATATATGTTCTAAATATAATGGACTGTTAATTCTCATTTTGCCACCATATTTCAATGATCCCATTTAACATAGTTTTTACATTCATGCATTTTGTGAGGTTAACATGTGGAAGGGTGTTAATTATGGTATCATGGCATGGTTCAAGACAGCATGTCCTTGGCCCCATACATTATCGTAATGCACTTTGATTTCAATTTATTGAAATATTTATATCATATTTATTGGGAATTGTTTGAGGAGAGTTTCAATGAATGCCACCTCTTAAAGGAATTCATTTAGAAATAACTCAATGAGTTTCACTCATTGAGATAGGATAATAGGTCAGTACCAGAGTACGAGGTTAGATTCATGAAGACATTTGATATGTGAACTGTACCTGAGTACCAAGAATTTGTGGGTTAATAAATTTTTTTATGGAACGAATTATAATATCGTATCAAAGGTTATAATATTAATGACCTGCACTTTACACAAGATAGTACACAAGGCTATTACAACCAAGCATGAACCCTGACATTTTCAAATGTATCCTGAACTTACAATATGCATGAAAATATATTACATTAATTGACAATCATAAAATATAATAGTCATTGCTTACAAGTTGGGTAAAATAGTATACGTACTTCCCCCATGATAGCAATGTCTGTATCTATTCGATTCAAATTGTAATCAATCAAAAACCTTTCCCTTGCAGTTATTGATTTTATTGCACATACGAATACACAATTTTCTTCACACTCCTCAAATATGCAATTGGGTGCTTATTTGTTGTCTTAGGTCATTTACTATTTATAAACATTGCAATATTTCTTGTTGCTTTTGGAATTCCGTCAATATACATTTATTCTCCTTTATTATGATCCTTGTCTTTTAGCTATATATAAATTGGAACTACACCATATCTTTGTATACTTTTTGTATATTGGACTAGCCATATATCCAATCTGCTTAGATGTAAGAGGGTCTGACATACTCCATTAATTCAGTTAATACGCTATAAAAAACCTTTATTCCATCCATGGAAATTAACCCCAAACCATGTAATGAGGATAGACCAATGTGTTATATCCTTTCGCCAATACAAAAATAAATGTTTCATTGAATATCCTTGGGAACCCATCGTTTCACTAGATGTTTGTACCTCAAGAACACCTTGATGTCACCTATTCTTGCATCAAAATAAGAACATGACCCCCCTTTAGAAATAAAAAATTCCAAGCGTCTACTAAATTTTATTCGATTGTTTCACCTCTAGTTGATCTCCATCTGTTAGACCTACTAGATGTCTCACTTTTGTCTATTCTACTTGAACATCCCTCACTCGTCAAAGATAATATGACAAATAATCATTTGGTTGTACGTGTTGTAACACTCCATCAATGATATAGACAGTTAGCAAGTGTCACAAGGTATGAGATGAAACATCTTTAGGTAACCACAAGAACATAATGAAGATCAAAATTTGAGTTGGAGAGAAGATGTTGCGAACTAGAAAGCCTAATTGATGGCTTGGAAGTATTGGGTACATCGAACGTCATAATAACTACTTCAAAATATGCTCATCATTGTTGAAAAGTACATATTATAAATAGGTAAGTGGATTGGAGGATTCCATTTAGAAAAGGGAGGATATGGAAGGATCATGTTCCTTTTTATGGGATGGCATTGATGAATTATTCTAGCCTAATTTTCTTGAATTATTGATTGTGTGTTGTCATTGATGGCAACCTGAATCAAACATGAACAACGAAGCAATGAAATCATTGGAATCATTGATTGTGCGTCGTCATTGATGGAAACATGAAACAAACATGGACAATCAAGTAATGACATGGATATGACAAAGGTACCTTGATTTCAAAGGGTAACCATAGTTGATGTAAAAATGTAGCTATAACTATAATGTCCTCTTCTGCTTAGGTATTTGAGGACCAACCTGCTAACCTATGTGATTCCTATAGGTTCGAGCGGGTACTGACAATCAAGGAATCAACCGAATATTGATGCCATATATAGAAGATCTAGGGCATCAATATTATATCACCATTTTTTATGGAGATAAATTCCTATGTCTTGGGGTACCACAACAGATAGCTTGACTCCAGAAATCAATCCTTTCCAATATGAAAGAGAAATCAAATGTCTAACACTAAAGGATCAAAACTCGTACCTTATTCCGGTTGAAGTAGATCCCCATTGAGCTTTCCAACTTCAGCTTGAATTGATGAATCACTTCCTCAACAATAAGTAAACAAGACAAGCATACTATATATATTGGTGTTAGATCTACTATAGCATATATAATCAACAACGTATAAGCATTTGAAATCACCCATGGATAAAATATTCATTCAAACATACATTATTGGACAAGAAAAGATATTTCTATTAATATAAAATCAGATATTACAATGAATACAACCTCTATCGACACGTCTGCGAATCGGAGAAACTGAATCCCCCACTTGGGCCTCCACCACCTCAATCCTCCATCTCTCGATAGCAAGATCACAAGCAAAGGGAAAGCTTGGGAAGAACACCAAAGTGCTCCAAGGGACAAAGGGATGTAGAATCAAGCACAAGTTCTGGCAACAATGGACTATAGTTTCTTTGCTCTCAATTCTCTTATGCCTTCAATGTATCCAAAGGGTTCCTTATATAGCTTTTCAATGGGGTAATGAAAGGTTGAATCTGAGCGATCTCCAGGCATATGGAAGGCCAGGAGACAAGTGAGTCAGATCCATGTCAAGGAAACCTCCAAATGGATTTGGATTTTGTACACATTCCGATGTACGTGGTTTTAGAGGTCAAACCTGTGTATATACGTGATTAAGGGTTTAAAAGTCATGTATAGCAATTTTCACATGTTTTTAGGGATGGTCTAGGAAACATCAAAGGACAAAAAATGGTCCAATGGGTCTAAGGAGTCTACAGAGGGATAGGGGAAGGCCATACAAGTGTGATTCACCTAGTGTGGTAAAATACGCTATAACACCATTGGGTCGAAGAGGGCCACTAGAGCCAAAGGCCACCTGCATACATGACATCCAGGCATTATTTAATGATGCATGCACTCGATTAAGTCTCCATGTGAATGCATGCAAGTCAACTACAAATTAGAAGATAAAGTGACCTAATTAGGTCAAAAGTTAGGGTTTTCACAGTTGAAAGATATAAAAGAAAGATAAAGTGAAGGGTGAAGTCACTTATGTGATAATTGATTTGTGGAGTTGAATTGGAGAGCTCGACGGGCTAAGTTGGGGTTGAGTGCATGCTCAACTAACTGGTGTATTTCGTCAACAAAATCTATCTGCCCTAGTTCATCATCAGGTTGGATCATCTAGTTTCAACACTAGTTCATCATCAGGTTACATTCAACAGTTATTCCAGGAAGTTGATTATTCATCCATCCAGAGGGTTTCACCGTCACACTGTGTCACCATGATTAGAGACAAAGCAATTCGTTTTCCTACCTACAGGGTTCAGAACTTCCATAGGCTGCTTCCATCATCATCAGAGGGGTATTATAACCCTAGTGCACATCATCCGAGCTTCTAGCAGCATCTTATTTATTATTCTGGAGCTTATACAGTTTGAGAGGAGGGCACATTCACCTGTGGAGGACGATTTGGTGTATCTCCTTATTCCTCTAGCAGAATCCTTGCATGCTGGGACCAGTCTCTTCACCATTAGCTGATCTATATACTGGTATGTACATGCATTGATTTCTCCTATTTTATACATATCAATATTTTTCTAGGGCACATATTTGCATGCATACAAAGTTCGGGGTTTACTTTCCTATTTGATTAAGAAGTAAGTCTATTAGCCATCTACAGTATACACATAAACATGAAAATATCAGTTTGGGATATTACAATGGTACCAAAGCTATTTTCCTTGCCAGCTGCGGGCATGCAAAAATTATAAATGAATCCAAGAGACCCATACAACATTACTCACAAGAGACAAAGGTATAGAGATAGAGAAGAGGAGTTAGAGGACATAGATTTGGGGAACAAAGAGTACCAATTTGAAAAACACAAAGAAACAATGGTTGATGATGATAAAATAGATTTCAATAGTCTCATATCATCCATAAAAGAACTCACCACTGGGAAAAAAGAAATGATGAGCACCTTCAGGAAAATGACTGAGAAGAATGGGCCCACCCCACATAGCCCCTTATTTCCCAACAGTGATAGGGTATCCACCAACAGTAGTAGGTAGCACTTACATACCAACATGTAGAGGCATCCCCATATACAATCCTTTCCAACCTGCCATGCCTCAATTCTTAGATAGTACTGCTGCAGTTCCTCTAGCACAAGTAGAACTAGAAGAACCCATGAGTGCCTATCTGAGAGAATATAAAGGTTCAGGAGAGGACTTCCATTCAGCCATGACCTTCATTGAATTTTTCCACTTTAAAATTAAGAACAAACCCAAAGATTACAATAGGCCATTCACCCAGAACTATGAGTTACAGTGCACCGTAGGGAAATTGACTATCCCTACCTTTGAGGGCACCTGGGGTGGCCCAGCTAGGAATTGGGTGTAGAAGTTGGATACATACTTCCAACTCAACCCCATGATTGAGACAGATGCCTTTAAATTGACTACTTTGCATTTGGACAGAGAAGCACATGAGTGGTGGTACCACGGGTTAGTGACACTGGGTCACAACACCATCACATCATACATAGATTTTACATAGAGGCTCATTGAGCGGTTTGATTGGAAGGATCCAAAGGTACAATTTAGGGAGCTGGCATAGCTCAAGTAGACAGGGAGTGCAGATGATTTTATTTTTGAGTTTCAGAGGATAGCAGTCATGGTCACAGATATATCAGAGAGTAGGTTGATTATGTTGTTCACTGAGGCTCTCACTGAACCCTTATGAGGATGGGTCAAGTCTTATAGGCCCACCACCCTAGAAGATGTCATCAGATGGACTAGAGACTTGCAGGATGCAGTGCCCAAAAATAGGTTTCCTCCCAAGACCAATGTTCCTATTAAAGAAAAAGAAAGGAAACCATGGCCCAAGAAAGAATCATATGGACAATGATACTCGACAGGACCTTAGAAGAAAAAAGTTATGTTTCACTCGCTAGGAACCATGGATACCAGGTCACAGATGTTTAGGAAAAGGAAAGGCCTACTACATAGAGGCTTATTCCAACAGTTAGGAGGATGAGGATTACCAAGATAAGGAGTAGGGAGAGACAATAGAGACAATTGTTGAGGGACAGGCCTCAGGAGGTACCATTGCTACTATGACAGGGGTTCCTAGATTCCACACTCTTCGGATCAGAGGTATCGTACAGGGCCACAGAGTGGGAGTACTGATAGATGGTGGGGCATCCCATAAATTTATTGATGCTGCATGGGTTAAAAAGAGAGACATTCACACTGAGAGCTTTGATGGGTTTTCAGTAGCAGCAGGAGGTCACACCATGGAGTGTAGTCAAAGGATTCCTAAATTAAAGGTAACGCTTGGGAATTATGCAGTGATAGAGACATTATATGTGGTATATGTACCTGAAATGAATGTGGTACTAGGATTTCATTGGCTGTATTCCATAGGGAAGTATTCCACAAATTACCAGACCATGGAGATGGAGTTTACAGGAGAATAAGGGCAGAAGGTGGCATTGAGAGGGATGAATACCTATCCTCCCACAGCAGTGACATCACACAGGATGGAGGTAGCACTCTGACAAGGAGACATTGAGTGGGTTGTAGAGTGTATGGTTACCTTCAGGAAACCACCAGATGAGGCCACACAACATCAAACAGATATAGAGGCCTTACTATAGAAGCACAAGGTAGTATTCGGAGACCTTCCAGCAGGTCGACCTCCAGATAGGGGATTTGAGCACATTATTGAGTTAGAGGAGGGGACCCAAGTAGTTATCACCACTCCTTACAGAGATCTAAGAGGTATAAAGATGAGATCAAGAGTACAATCAAGGAACTACTCAAGCTGGGATACATCAAACCTAGCTCCAGTCCCTTTGCATCTTCAGTAGTGCTAGTGAAGAAAAAGGATGGAACCTTACGCATGTTCATTGATTATAGGGCACTCAATAAGAAGACCATAAAGAACAGGTATCCCATCCCTAGGATTGATGAGTTAATGGATGAACTACAGGGGGAAAAGTACTTTTCCAAAATTGATCTCCACTTAGGGTACCATCAGATTCGGGTCAGGGAACAGGATGTTGCAAAGACGGCTTTTCGTTGCCACTATGGACATTATGAGTTTCTAGTGATGCCATTTGGGCTCACTAATGCACCAGCTACTTTCCAATCATGCATGAACCATATATTCAGGACACCGTTGTGTCAATATATTCTAGTATTCTTCGATGACATATTGATATACAGTCGGACTTGGGAAGAACATTTGAGACATCTTGATGAAGTACTTGGTATTCTACAGGAGCAATCACTATATGCCAAAATGTCAAAGTGTGAGTCCGGCATGCAGGAGATATTGTACTTAGGACATGTGATAGGGGCCAATGGGGTCCAGGTGCACTTAGAGAAAATTCAGGCAATTTTGGATTGGCCTACACCTAAAAATGTGACAGGACTGAGGGCCATTTTGGGCCTTTGCACCTACTACAGGAGGTATGTCATCGGATTCTCATAGATGACCACACCCCTCACAGATCTTACCAAGAAGGGAGCATTTAGTTGGTCGGAGGCATCACAACAGACATTCGAGAAAATGAAGGAGGTAATGAGTTCATGCCCAGTATTACCTTTACCAGACTTTTCTCAATCCTTTGTGTTAGAATGTGATGCTTTAGGAGAGGGAGTTGGGGCAGTTTTGATGTAGAACAACCACCCCATTGCATTTGAGAGCAGGAAGCTCAAAGACTATGAGCGTCACTATTCGATATATGACAAAGAGATGTTAGCTATCCTCCATGTGCTAACCAAGTTCAGGAAGTACTTAGTAGGTGCCAGGTTCAAGGTTAAGATAGATCACAATAGCCTGAAATACTTCCTAGAGTAGAAATAGATAAACGAGAGACAACAGAAATGGGTAAGTAAAATTCAGGCTTATGAATTCGAGATTGAGTATGTAAAGGGGAAGAGCAATGTAGTGGCCGATGCACTTTCTAGACGACCAACTACTTTATCCCTTATGAGCATCTCATTATATTGGAGGTCTCATCTTTTGGTTGAGTACTCCAAAGATAAGTTTGCTTGCGAGCTATTGGAGGGACAGATTCAAGATAATAGGTACAGGGTCATTGATGATATCATATACTACAAAATAGAATCTTCTTGGTTCTAGAGTCTCCCCTCAAGAATAAAATCTTACAGGCATCACATGATTCACCATTAGCAAGGAATCAGGGGTTTCTCAAAACCTACAGACATATTAGAGAAAGGTTCTCATGGAAGGGCCTCAAGAGAGATGTGATACAACATGTGAGGGAGTGCAACTTGTGCCAACAAAACAAAATAGAGCACATCCACCCGACTGGTTTACTACATCCCTTACCTATTCCTGAGCAGAAATGGGAGAGCATTTCTATGGACTTCATTACTGGGCTGCCCAAGGTCCAAGGCATAGACTGCTTGTACGTAGTAGTGGAAAGATTGACTAAGTTTGCTCACTTCTTTTCCATATCATCAGATTATTCAGCAGCACATGTAGCAGAACTATTTTTCATAGAGGCATTTAGACTCCATGGGTTACCCAAGAACATTGTCAGTGACAGGGACATCAAATTCATAGGAGCCTTTTGGCAAGAGCTTTTCTGATTAGTGGGGACCATGTTAGCCATTAGCACAAGTTATCATTCGTAGAGTGACAGGAAGATTGAGATTGTTAATAAATGGATTGAGGGATACTTGAGAAATTATGTATCAGATCAGTAGAGGACATGGATCAAATGGTTACACTTGGGTGAACATTGTTACAACACAACCTACCATATGACCATTAGGATGGCCCCTTTCTGAGCCCTGTATGGGTATAATGCTTCCACTTTTGCAGACTGGATATTTGGTGATACCAGGGCCCCCAAAGCCAAGGAGTGGATTTAGGAGGGTCAAGATATCCTCAAGATACTCAGGGAGAACATACAGGCTGCTCAGAATCAACAGAAGATATATGCAAACAGGCACAGATTTAAGCATAGTTTTTAGGTGGGAGAATTCGTTTATTTACGCCTCCAGCCTTACCGATAGTCATATTTTAAAAAGAAAGGAGCAAGAAAAATCCAACCTTGTTTCTATGGTCCATACAAGATAATTTATAAGGTCGGAGAGGTAGCATATCAGCTAGAACTATCCCTAGAGAGAAAGATTCACAACGTATTTCATGTCTTCAATCTCAAGAAGGTGGTTGGTCAACAGATTGTTACATCTTCTGAGATGCCTCCCATTGATGACGAGGGGAAATTGGTTTTGATTCCAGAGCGTATCCTAGAGGCGCGAGAGTGGAAACTGAGGAAAAGAATCATTAGAGATTACCTAGTTTAGTGGAAAGATCTACCTATAGAGGAGGCTACTTGGGAGGCAGAACAAGTATTACAACACCCAGCTTTACAGTTGTTTGAGGATAAGCAAATTCGAGTGGGGAGGACTGTAATGTCCTCTTTTGCTTAGGCATTTGAGGACCAACCCGCTAAACTATGTGATTCCTATAGGTTCGAGTGGGTACTGACAGTCAAGGAATCAGCCGAAGACTGATGCCATATATAGAAGATCTAGGGCATCAATATTATATCACCATTGGGTCGAAGAGGGCCACTAGAGCCAAAGGCCACCTGCATGCATGATATCTGCGCATTATTTAATGATGCATTCACTCGATTAAGTCTCCATGCACATGCATGCAAGTCAACTGCAAATTAGAAGATAAAGTGACCTAATTAGGTCAAAAGTTAGGGTTTGTGCATGCATGCAAGTCAACTACAAATTAGAATATAAAGTGACCTAATTAGGTCAAAAGTTAGGGTTTTCATAGTTGAAAGATATAAAAGAAAGATAAAGTGAAGGGAGAAGTCACTTATGTGATAATTGACTTGTGGAGTCGAATTGGAGAGCTCGGTGAGCTTAGTTGGGGTTGAGCACATGCTCAGCTAACTGGTGTATTTCGGCAGCAAAATCTATCTGCCCTAGTTCATCATCAGCTTGGATCATCCAGGTTCAACACTAGTTCATCATTAGGTGACATTCAACAATTATTCCGGGAAGTTGATTATTCATCCATCCAGAGGGTTTCACTGTCACACCGTGTCACTGTGATTAGAGACAAAGCAATTCATTTTCCTACCTACAGGGTTCAAAACTTCTGTATGCTACTTCCATCATCATCAAAGGGGTATTATAACCCTAGTGCACATCATCCGGGCTTCCAGCAACAACTTATTTATTATTCTGGAGCTTATATAGTTTAAGAGGAGGGCACATTCACCTGTGGAGGATGATTTGGTGTATCTCCTTATTCCTTCGGTAGAATCCTTATACGTTGGGACTAGTCTCTTCATCATCAGCTGATCTATATATTGGTATGTACATGCATTGATTTCTCCTTTTTTGTAGCATCTCAGTATTTTCTAGGGCACATATTTGCATGCAACTGCATGCATGCAAAATTTGGGGTTTGCTTTCCTATTTTATTAAGAAGTAAGTCTATTATCCATCTAAAATATACACATAAATAAGAAAATATCAGTTTGGGATATTACATAACATGACCATGCGAGTATTGTTGAATGCAACGAAGAATCCTATTTTTGTTGGAATTAAGAGGAATATTTTTTTTACTAAATATTGAAGTCTTTGAAGATACTCTGTCACCTAAAAACACTGTGAAAACACCGGGATGATAAAGTGTTCACAGTATTTGATATTGCAAACATGACTGCATGCATTGACATATTGACTGCACATAAAATCAGTGATTCCTGATAGCATAAAAGACCGATTTGGTAGACCCTAAAGCTACCTAAGAATATTGAAATTGAGGAAAATTTGAGTATAAGGATGTGAATTATGGTTGAAGTAATACATGTGTTGAGTTTGATCCCAAACCATTCAAAACTATTCCTGTGGCATGCATTTTGGTGACCCAAGCATACATTTCCTATAAAGTACAAAAAGATCAATTTGAAGATATAAATCTTCCCAAGGAAACTTCTGATGAGGAAAAATTCAGTACATGGGTGTCTATTATGGTCTAGGGAACCCATGTGTCAAATTTTATCTCAAATCAATCAAATGTTGGTATCTAGTGTGCATTTATGTGACCTAAACATGCATTTCCTATAGGATTACAAATGAGCTGAAAATAATTTGCAGCTCAGCCTTGACACAGAATATGGTGACTGGTTCTTGTTTGAAAATCACACAAATGCTATGTCTCAAATTAATCTCAAATATTTTGAAATCAAGGAGCTTAAATATAAAAATGATCAAGTTCAAAAATAGATCAAACTTTTATGGAAAAAATTTTCCAACCTTTGAATTGAAATTAAAGGGGCAAGGTCCATTACAAGGATCAAAAAATTTCCTTTAAGACTCATTGAAATATGAGACCACCAAATTCAGAGAATTTATATTTTATGGAAGACATGAAGGCTGTAGCATTCACAAATTTACATAAATATGTAATTGATAATGAATCTTTGTTAAACAGACCCATAAAGAGAGCTCATAATGGATTCAAATGTTTGAATGTGGTTCTTAATGCATCATTATTAAATTTAGAGACTGGCTCTCAATGCACTTTTGTATATATTTGTAATTTGTAAATAATGGAGGGGTTTGAATTTTTTGAGAGAAAGACTCATTGTTCTTGTAAATATCTTTTCTGCGAATTAATAAAATATCAGTGCAGAAGTGTAGAGTTATTCCTACCAAAGATTCATGTGATGATGTTTTCAATTTTGTGTCTTTCCTTTATGTATGTTACACCTATCTCAGTATTCCATTGAATGTTTCATCTTCTATTATTTAATTGAAAGTAAATAGTTTATAATTCATCCTAATATTGATTCTATAAACTTGTACAATTGAATACTCCATTGGTTTCTTCTAAAGTTGCATTTGGAATTCATCCATAAATAGATGCTCTAAATGTAATGGATTGTTAATTCTCATTTTTCCATCATACTGAAACAATCATATTAACTAAAAATACATTATCTACCTTGCCTCTACTTCCTAGATCACTCTACAACCAGTCACTTGATATCGTTTATGAAAACTGAAACTATGACTCCATGCCTAAGGGTTTCTTCCTCTTAATATTACCAACCAAATCATAAAAATCTACTCTTACCTATATATATGGAAACTAATATAGAAAGTCATTGAGGGGTCCAACTCTGAATTGGAAAGGCCAATTTTCAATTCTAAAGAAGCTTTGAAAATGTTATTTTGGATAACTCCCCCCAACAACCAGGAAAATTACCAAGAGAGGAAGTGCCTATACTCATAAAACACTTTAGGGATCAATTATATGGTTAAATTGATATATTAAGGTATTATTTGAGTTTAGTTGAAGATGAGCATAATTTGGCATCTTCTACAAATCAGATATGTTGGAATATAAACCACGATCTCATTCATAGACCTATAGATATTGCACCTGGTATTATCAATAATACGAATCTAGCCTCAAAGTCTAATATACAAGAATTAGGAGTATCAGACATGTATTCCATTATAATTGCTACAAGACAGGTTATAGGGAAACACCATCTTTTAAAAAATGTCCAGGATAAAGTTGAATAAAACTTTCCTCAATGAGAGGATGTAGCAACGCTGAGAAACATTGAGACTAGACCGTCATGACAATGATGACGAAGACAATGTTGATGATGATGACGATGATGAGAACACCGGCAACATTGATTATGATGATGCCAATGGTGATGATGATGATGATGATCACAATGATGATGACATTGATGGTGATGACGATGGCGATCATGACATTGATGATGATGATGATGATGATGAGGATGATGATGAGAACAACGATGATGAAGATGATGATGATTTTAGTGTGTTGTATGGTGCGTAAGTTTCTTATACTATTACAAAAAAACAAAATAACCAAAGATTCAATGCTATATATGTGAATAAATTATTTATAGGACGAATCCTTCGACCTGTTTTTATGGTGCCTCAGAAGGTGGTTCACCTTTGGGAGGATCAAGGGGAATTTTATGCATATATGATACTCATTCCTGTACATTTGAAGAAAGTATAGGCCCTAGCTCCAACAATTTGGCATAGTTGGTGACTCTAAAGTTATCTCTTACACTTGTATATAAATATGAAGTTGATTCATATGCATTATAATAAGGGGACTAACAAAAATTTCATGTCACGAAAAAAAGGGACTTGAGTAGATATTGGGAATCACCTTGCATAAGTGGTTTAGTAGAAAATTATTTTAGATGGAAAAATACTTGAACCTTGTCAGTGGTAGAATTATATCACCAAATGTTTCCTAGATAGGTTGCCAATGGGGCCACCAAACCAGTGGAAGTGGTCACCAAGGAACATATACAATATTTATATGATGTAGTCATGGAATTTACATACTATTTGTGAGAAATTTTGAAGGGAGGAAACAAGATGGTTATATCACTTACGAACTCATAATAGTGTTTAGGATTATAATAAAATGATGGAAAATTTGAACCAATTTTCCCAAGGAGTAAAATATGCATCTTCTCTACTAAGGGACTTTACCAACATATTAATTCATGACATGGTGAGGCAATTTGAAGTTTCAACCAACTATTTACCACCACCTTGGATATAATTGCACAAAAATAAAAAACCATGTGAAAACAACTTGTTTCTTTACTACACAATTGCAATAAACCATAATGTAAAGCACACGTTAAAAATAAAACAATAACCACTTTTGCTGGGGCTAGGTTAAGTGCCATTTACATTGACAATGACATGAAGGAATTTATTGTTGTTTTCCCACTTGTAGTGTGTCCACCCCATATGAAGAAAACTCTTCCTCGTCTACGATCATTGTTGTAAAAACTAGGAATAAAACCTCCATACAAGCTTTGCAATGAGTCTCTCAAATATTAGCTTTCATGAATTACCGCGATATGAAACTAAAACAATCATAGACTATTAAGTTATATTATATCATAGTATTGCTACAACACTGAAAAGGTAACTATTCTTCTCACACTTTGTAGAAGGAATTATATCTTTAGAATGGTTTTCTAACCATAATATATGAAGTAACCATATGATCCTTCACGACAAGAGATAGCTAACTCACACCTGGAATTTTTCATTTAATAATAAAAAGAGACTCCAAATTTTCTATAAGAGAATAAATATTATATTGGATGTATGAAATATTTAATGATCAATGGTTTGTTGGAGTTCGTATAAAGAGTTAATTTCCCTATTGGAAATTGGGTTATACAAGGTGTGATCAAATTTGCAACTACACATTCAAGTAATTTGTTGTCAAGCTAAAAATTGACTATAGGAATTTGTGATTGACATAGCAAATGATTATTTGATCTATTTTATATTTATGTATACTTTTGTCGTTTCATTGTCAAATTATTTGTGTGAGTCATAATTGAGGATCAAAACCCTCCCGTAATGCCAGTGCATGGATATACTCTAACCATGTCAAATTTTAGTGCATGCAAGCACAAACTGAAAAAATTTCAACATTATCCCCATTCACAAGTCACTTTGTGCAAGGTCGAGAGGACATATTAGGATACTATAGGAAAACAATTCAGAATTAGGGGGGGTCAAAATTTTATTAGGTTGAATTTTGGAAAGGGTGACTATGGTCATAAAGACCCTAAAAAAATAACTTCATAAAAGTGATAATGTGACCTAAGGTACTCATGGAAATAAATATATTGTCAAAGCTGAATGACCTTTTTCTAATATGAATAATACGAAATTACCAGCCCTGAAATGTATCCTAAATAAGGAATGGATTAAAACTTAATTAAAACGTAATTCGTGTTGTTAATCATTTGACTAGTCAAATTCCTAATTCGATCAGAATATTTTCCTATTGCTCGTAAAACGATGTGAGGTAAATTGGGGTGGTTAAGGTATGTTTCACTTATAACAATGTGTGGTTAAGTATCAAGTTTGAAATCTTCAAGAGCATGAATCAGACTCAAATATCCTATTTTTTCCATTACTATTTACCCAAAAAACTCTAAAAAGAACTTCTAGAAATGAACTAGGGTTTTCCTCTTCTCCGTGCAATGGCACCTCTACCCTCGACACACCGAGTCCTCAAATTTTTCTATTATTAGTGTGTGTGTGTGTGTTTATTAGAGTCAATGGGTTTTATTATCTTTCTTCCAAAATTTCTTTCTAACACATGCACACAATCATTGTTTTTACTAATTTTCTAATTCAAATTACAACCCTGGATATTCCAAGTGTTTGCAAATTTTTTGCCATGGATGCAATTTTTTCATTAATTCTCAAAAATTCCAAGTCCATTGCTAAAAAAGGGTGCAAAAGTTATGTGAGTGTGCTTATAAAAATGCACACAAAGTGTATTAAAATTATTTATAGAAATATATATCAGTAAATTAAAAACAAAAAACTGTTTTGCTAACGAATTCCTCAGCGTCCATTCCATACGGTTTTTTCAGTGTGCATTCTTGACGGTTTATTCGACGTGCATTCCTTAGGGTTTATTCTGCATGCATTCCTTAGTATTTATTTTTCGTGCATATAGTTTATTCAACATGCATTCAGTGTGTATTCCTCTTGCATTCAACCGACCTTTAACACAAACAACCACAATGCTAATTCAAATAGGGGTGTCCTCTTCCACGAAAACAATTGACACACGAGGTTCACAAAAGGAGAAGTTCACAATAAAGAAATTCAAAGAGTGTGTCAATACATGGAGCGATACAAACAATTGTCCAACATGTATGCTAAATATCCTAAAAAGAGAAAAGTTTTTTGAATTTAAATTTGGAAGGTTCAATTTCCAAAGTGATGAGATAGACGAGGAAACATAAAATTACGATGATATAGACATGGAATTAAAAATATTTGGGCAGAATATTTACCTAGATCTTGATTTGGTTGTAAGAGAAATGAAAATTCCACATAGAGGGGGAGTGACATTTAAATACATTAAAACCCATAATCTAGAAAATATTGAAATGACCAATAAAATATGTGGGAAAAAAAGTATTTGTTGTGAGGAATGGATTAAGAATGCAATATGCTACCGAAGGACTGAACAAATACGTGATTCAACTTGTACTTACGATAATTATGAATAATCACAAGCATGATATTTCTGGTTACTGCATGAGGCTAGTTAGTCATTGGGTTGAAGACAGGGCCATAGATTCCCCTCATCCATTGCCTACAAAATTACATTATTCCCTATGAAAAAGTAAAATTAATAAGGTTAAGTTTAGTTTCCTAGGAACACTGTAGAAAATTATTGATTTGTATCGACCCCATGTTCAAACAAGGCCTCTTAAAATTTTGCTGATACAATTTTCCATGCTAAATATATCGGTGCCAGTTATGTAGCAAACTTACATGTATGTATGGATGAAGATGATGAGTATTAAGGTATGGACAATTATATGGAAACATGCAATGATGACCTTTCCTATAATGGACATAATTCCTTGTAAAGGATTGGAACTTCAGTATAATTTCCCTATCATGGGTGATTCAACCTTTACATCTCCTAGTTTAAAAGTGCACAGTCCAACACACAATTTTGATAATAGATTTGTTTTCTCAATATATAATAGAATTCTCCATTATAGACAAGTTGCAATGGATGATTATTCCTCTATATATATCTAGAAGGAAAAGTACGAACTGAAGGAGAAGTATATTTTAGAATGTGTGAAGGTGATTGCAACATTGCAATCAACAATTATGCGACTAACACACCAATCAAAGAAACAAATCAACAACAAGGATACAATTATTGATGAATCAGGTAGTGATGTATCTAGAATTAGAGAGAAATGTTTGAGGGAGATAGATAAATTAAGTGAAAAGTTCCGTGAAATTAAGGCTACATTTGAGAAAGAAATTAGTAAACTTGAAGAGGAGTTGAGAAGAACACTAGTGGTTCTTGATATACCTCCATTGGTATCTGTAGTTACTTTTGAGGCTAAATTGATTAAGAAACCGAATGAGAAAGATAAATGTATTGAAATTTGAAAAAAAATATAAAGAGGTGCAAGAAAAGCATGAATCATGGGTTAACAAATACAATAAAATAATGTCTAGGTTGAACAATACTTGCAATAGGAAAGATATTAAGTTGAAAGAGAGATATATTGAAATTAGACAGGAAAAAATCAATATTAAAGAAATCAAAAGGAAAAATATCGGCATAGTAAAGAAGGTGGTACTGAAAATGGGGATATCAGTAAGGGTAAGGTTAAAGGTGAAATTCAGGGTACAAGAATAGAACAAATCGGTAAGGGTAAGGGTCAAGGTCAAGGTCAAGGTATAGGAATAGAACAAATTCCTTCAATGTACTCAGAGAAATACCTAAAAGTACGAGAGAAGATTACACATGACACTATGCATCCACGAATACCGTGGGTGATTTGTTTACCTCACCAAAAATTATTGAATCATTGAAGCATAAGGTAGCAGAGAGAGATACAAAAAAATAAGAGCTAGATGAGGAAGTCATGAAAGGACAAAAATCACAACATTTGGGATGTGACATGGAGATACAAAAATTGAAATCCCAAGTTTCTGATTTGAAACATCAATTACAGAGGCTCGTACATGAGGCAATATCGGTTTTGTCTACTGTGAATGAGGAAAAATTGAGGGAATAAAAACTAGAGGATAAATCACAACAAATCACTAGTGAATTGGTTGTAGCTAAGTCTAAATTGAAATATACAAAGAAATATCTTAAAAGACCAGAGAAAGAGCACTTAGAGAAATATAACAATAATTTTCAAATGGTCAAGCAACTAATGCAAGATAAATCCAACTTGAAAGACATATATTCTATGAAGTTGAATTTCACAAACAATTACATCATTAGATACTTGTTGAAGTGCCATAACAATTACAAGCATCTACGAAAGGAAAGAGAGACTATACCGAATATTCTTCTTCTCAAGAGGAGAGGTTGCACTCCCAAGCATACTAGAGTTACATAATAGAAATTTTTAGGTACTCTATCTATGTAAATACATTTCAAGATGTAATATGTTTATCCAAAGGGTGGGTGCTGTTGTAGCATATGAGATGTATCTGCTTCATTGTAATATCCCATATTGGATAGTGTCGTTTCTGTTGACTAGAATCATTCAAAATAATACAGTGTATATATTTTTTTACAATTTTCATGATATGCTATGACTAAACATAATAAAAAATAGACATTAAAAGTTACAGGGTTGAGTAAAGTAAAGCTTATGATATGTGGTCAGTTGTCACGTAGTCCCCAATGCCATTAAGACATCAACGTCACTCTTTTGCCTTAAAACTGCTTTGTGTTTACTCTAAACATTTATTTTCCAATATCACATTTCCCTTGAGGACCACAGTACCCTTGAAGCCTGAACTAACTTGAGAAAGAACATTCAAAGCTACATACACAAACACAATAATATCACTTTGATCTTAACAAATAATTAAATCAAAATATTAACTTATTAAATAACATAATTGCTTGACCCCTGTGCCTTGGGTATCCCCAAAACCAATATCTGGCCTTGCATGTCAGCAGATCTAGCCCTTGAATTTTTGATTGCACAGTTTGGATACCAAACTTCTTAACATGATTGCAATCCTCTAATTGTTATTGATATATAGGTTTTTCAATTTTCTATTAATGGACAAATAATAGTTAACTTCTTAAGGTCTACATACCTGTGTATTTGATTTGTTGCTCTCTTGAGGGTCGGTTTTGGTTTTGATTCAGTGATGCAAAATAAAATAGCGTTAAGCACATCTTTGTTGTTGTTTAGGCTAACATATGTGATGAACACTTATCAAGTTATCCCTGAGCAGTTTCTTGAGTTGATAACTTATAATATAAGATTCAATTGCTGTTTATGTTTAAAATATTTGTATTTTGTGTCATACCACACCCTTGATGCATAAAGTCTCAAAATTCCAAGGAAAGCAAGGGGGAAAAGGTGAAAAATACAATTATTCAATTTGATGTTTTTGACCTCCACAAGTTGTACCCATTAAGAGACAGAGTGTTGTTGCAGCTTTGTACATATGAGTTTTTTGAACTATTGTCATGTATAGTTGTGTGGGGAGTATTATAAGAGCATTCAAGTATTTTTTTCTTCCCCTTCTCTACTCTTTTCACAAGTTATGTTTTCCTTAGATGTTCTCGTATCTTGTGTGGGAGGCCATATGAACTCTTCTTTCTATCTTACTGATGTTTATTTCTTACTTCTATTTGTAAACTTTTGTTATATGGATTTTTTATTTTTATTTTTGCAATTGTTTCTTTTATAATATGCATTATATTATTTCAATTTTCTCTTCATTTCAATGCATTTAAGGTATTTTCCATAATTTCATGTTAACTTTGTAATGATGTAACTTCAAGTCTCCCATTTGTGCAGTGGCCTTTTACTGTGTGATACTGATTACACCCTTGTCTTTATTTTTTGTTGCTTTTGCATAGATTTTGAGCTATTGTTGCTAAGATGTCTCTATTTTTTTCTGTGCTCTCATTTGTAGAAGAGCTCAGGTGAGATTCTTCTTCGTTGGCCTTCTATGCATTTCAGTTCTTTTCAACTTTTGTTCAGCTTTCTTGTGACCAAATGCAGGCACATCATTTTTTTAACTGTGACTCTCTCTCTCTCTCTCTCTCTCTCTCTCTCTCTCTCTCTCTCTCTCTCTATATATATA
>LPNX010329741.1:818602-851886 GCA_001517045.1 Pseudotsuga menziesii
TTAGTTATGTGGGTCTTTTGACTTATACTATGTGCTTCCTGCAATGGATTTCTAATTACCACTTTCAGTCTGGATAATTTTTTTGTTCACATGCATTGCTAGCCTTGAGAAACACCAAAATGGAAAAATCTATGCACAATGACACATTTTATGAAGGTTGTTAATCTTATGTCCGAAACCCCTGAGGGAGTAGATGAATAATTACTTGGCCTTCCAAGATTATCCTTTAAGTCACTGCTTTTTTAGAATTGATGATGTTCAATTCCAAAATCATAAAGAATGGGAATAAGGAACAATTACTCATCCTAATTCTAGTAATCCAAATTCTACTCATGGTTGCTTAGAAATGAAAATTTTGACAGAATACATGTTCTTGGTATTCTTAATCACCCCACATACAAAACCGAGAATTCACAAACAACCAAATATGGTACCATAAAATTGATCTAATTGTTTAAGGTTGTACTATTTGTTATAGTTTCATTCCCAAATGTATCAAGAAAATGGGTTCTAAACTATGGGAATCATCCCTGTGTATATATTCTGTGTAGACTTGATTTGTGTACATGCGATATTGCAATGATTTTTGATGGTTCTAAGCTTCAACACTTTAATTGCATATGGATGTATGACATGTTTGTGTACTTCGAGTACATCTAATCATAATGCATGACAAGAGACATTGGCTATTATGGATGAAGACTTAGAGCACTTATGTAATATTTTCCAAGCCAAATATGGAGGTCTTGCGGGGCATCAAGTCACGGATCGTTCAACCCCAAACATGTATTACCAAGCTTGGTGTCATGACCTAGAGGTAGTTTTCTATTTTTTCCAAATTGATACAAAGGCTATTGTAATAGTCACGGTGTTTAAGCTTCTTAATAGTGCATGCAATTTACATTCTCAACTGCCTTGACCTTTTAATAGCATTTTTGTTTTCTTTTACTCATGTTATAGGGTGCTTGGTCAAGGATTAAAAACTTCCTTTTTCCTCAGTTCCTTGGTGCTTGAAAAAATACAAGAAACATTTGTGAAAATATTTTTATTTGGTCCCTGTTGCAGTTGCAGCCTGAACCAATTCCTATTCATCATTATGTATATCCTCTAGGTTGCATGCTTGATTTTTTGATTAATATGATTTTTATTAAAGGGTATTTATAATTTTATTCTCGATCTTTGATTGGAAATAGCACCTGCTCTATTTAGTTGGATCTCAGTCAAACGTTTTTGTTTGTTTTTGCACTTGTGTATATTTGTTGTTTGCAGTGGATGCTTTTAAATTTTCAATCAACTGTAAATATCACAAATTAACTGTTAGCCTTTTGTTTTCATTTTTGTGCCCCAGTATTTCAAAAACTTAATCCAATTGAAGTGCCATTGCCATGTTAGGCATTATTATTAATACCAATTTCAGTTTCAGCTATAAATGTTTGAGCAAATGTTTCATCGCTTGCTATGCCTACTGACCAAAAATGCGATGGAAGTTATGTGAATGCTAAAACAACGAATGGATGTGGTTGTAATATTAAACTGAAGTTTGAAGATCATTCAATTGAATTTAGTTTCACCTATAAATGTTTTATTCGAAGATCATTTGTAAAGGAGTGGTTGTAATATTAAATTGAAGTTCTATTGAAAATACAACTCTGAGGATTCACAATAGCAAGTTTCTTTGAATTAAAATCAGTTTTTTCACTAAAATATTTCTTATCAATAGAACCCATATGTAGGAGCTACTCATCTAGCCAGGTTTCCCTAGAACCAATGCCGACCAATAGATGTGAGGAGGGTTTAGTAGCATGTGAATATTCCATCAATTGTAATGAAAACCCATTAGTATAGATAGAAGGGAAAATGCAAATTGATGGAAATAATATGGTAAGGGTATAAAATGAGGAATTCCCACCACATATAGTCCACAGGGAAGCTTCAAACATTATTTAAAAAAAATAGAAGACATTTCCATCGCTATAGCGACGCCAGGCCATAGCAAGTTCCGACAAACTTTCTATACTAGCGACATACATTTTCGTTGCTAGTATAGCAAGTTCGTCGGAACTTGCTATGGCATGGGGTCGCTATAGCGATGACTCGTCGTCGCTACACAGACACATGTTCGTCTCAACACCTTTTTTTAATTTTTTTTTAAATATTGAACACCATCGCTCTAGTGACGAATGCTTCATTGCTACAACAACAAAGTTTCGTTGCAACACTTGTTTAATTTTTTTACAATATTGCATAGTTCGTCGCTATAGTGACGATGTTTTGTCGCCACTTTTTTGGAATTTTTGTTGCCACTTTTTGGTATTCTCGTCGATATAACAATGAACTAAGTTGGTTTTTCAGTAAATTTGCATCATAATAGCGATGACACATCGTCGGAATAGAATCCATTCATTCATCACAATAGCAACTAAACTACGTCGTAGTAGAAGCCATTCATTCATCGCAATAGCGACACAAGAGATTTGTGGCAATAGATACAAAGTGTGGAAAGTGTTGCTATAGCCACAAAATTTTGCAACAAAAAGAAGGGGTCATGTTCATGGCTATAGCAACGAACAAGTGTTGCAATAGAAATGATTTTTCATGTGAAAAATTTCCACATGTACTAGTGTCAGCTGAAGAAGTGTCAATAGGGTGAAATGAAATAATTTGGTTATGGGACTATCCTAGCTTATTTCTTCTTTGAGAGGGTACCTCTCCTAAGGCCATAGGTGGTATTTACTGAGACGAGAGCTTAAGCCCCTCACATGTTGTGGTGGGTAGATATCATGACCTGTAATAGTAGTGGCAGACCCAAGGTCAAGTACAAGAATCCCTTCTTTTGTTGGTTGAACGATCAGATCCTCATGATTGAGGATTATGCTTATGCTGGGACAAAATTTCGAGGAGATATAGATCTACCTTTACCAGCTGGTGCTTAGTGGGGTGACATTTGTAAGAAACAAGTTCAAGATGTTGATTATTTTTTGTATTTTCACGTTTTACAATTTTTATGAATGATGATGAGACCTAATGTTTTCATGCAGATGTTGGAGATGCACGACCCGAGGGTTCATCCCCAATGGATAGAAAAGTGGGGACTTGTTTTGTACTTAGAGGTGATGACGAGTTGACCGAGCTAGAGGAGAACCTTGGTTGATTGAAATTAGACATTCTAGATGTTGCGATAGATGACCAAAGACACACAGCTAGAGTGTCGGGTTGTTTCATCCGCTTGCTTCATAGGGTAGCTAGGGCTATTATGGGATATCATGAGCCATTAGACATTCTGCATGATGTATACACTGAAATCTATCTAGCTTCAGTATTTTTTGACATTTTGTATATGAAATCCAGAGTGCTTAAGTCAAGGTCTCGTGGCCATTATTTTTGTAAAACACTTTATATATATATATATATATATATATAGAATTATTTATGGTGTTCATATGTGTTTCAAATGGAAATGATATTTACATGATTTTTTACATGTCTTCTAATGTTTATTTAAATTTACAATGGACCATGTTTGATTCATAACAGTTATGTATGGGAAATGTACAAGTCTAGAATGTAGTTTGCCAATGAGTCGACAACCGTGTTGTAAGACCTAGGAATGTGCCTATAAGTGATTGAATCGAATGACATTTCTAACATACACACTCTTCGTGTTAGTTTTTCAACATTAAGCTAGCATTATTAGAATCTTTAACTGAGAGAATAACAAGTACATCAATCAAACACAAGAGACAATGAACACAATGTTTTTCCTTGGGGAAACCATAAATGGAGAAAAATCAGCAACTTCCTTCGAGATAGAATCAGCACCAAAACAGTAAAAGCCCAAAACAGTAAGTGATCTCTTGATAGCAGTAATATTCTTCTTGTCTAGCCCCAACGTCTTCTCCTTCCTCAACTATGGGCTACACTTGAGTGTGTATGAGTTGTGTGTTAAATAGAGAGTCCAACTCTCTATTTATACTAATCCCGACATGAATAAAACCCTACCAGGGCCGAACTCTACTAGGAGAGTCTAATAACCCTAGTGCCCCGAAACTGCGGGGACTTTAACCCTTAGACAATTGGAGGGTTACCCACAATGACTTGACATGATTTGTTTACATTATTGATCCTCCCGATCTGAACATTGGGGCATGACAACATGACTCAATTACATTATAGATACATACTAGAATAAACATCGGGTTACAATACATAAGATACATAGATGAATGCATTCTGAAGTTACAAATACATCAACACTCCCTCTTAACTAGGAAGGTATTCTTTCGACACAATTTTCAGCACTGGTCTTCTTCTTTGTATCGGCTGGATCATCTCGTCATCTGCATCTTCAATTCTTCTTAGTCTTCAAGTCATATTCGTCTTCAAGTCATATTCATCTTAGGATATCGATCATCACTCGATCTGGATCATCATGGAACATCATCACTGGATTTTGATCATCGCTCGATCTGGATCATCAGTATTGGATCATCATCACTGGATCTGGATTATTGTTCGATCTGGATCATCACGGGTGCGATCTCATGATTCTTCTCGTCACAGGAAGTTCTATAGAGCTAGCCCTTTTTCATGCTGATTGTAGGCCTAACCTCCATGTAGGTCTTCTTCAGCACTTATATCTGAGCTGCTCATAAGAATGGCCTACCCAGCACTTACATTTGACCTACTAGTCAGAAATGCATGCCCAGCACTCACATTTTATCATGTAGGAACCAATATTATAATCATATCAGAAAGGCCTAGAACTCACATTCACTAGCATGATAGGACACACCTACTATCATCTGTGAAAAGGCTCAGTACTTACAACCACGAGCATGATAGGACACACCTACTACCATCTGTGAAAAGGCACTGCACTTACAATCACCAGCATGATAGGACACACCTACTATCATCTATGAAAAGGCACAGTACTCACATCCATCAGCATGATAGGACACACATACTATCATCTGTGGAAAAGCTCTGCACTTACATCCATCTAGGAGGGAACACATCCTGATCACAATGATGGAAGGGCTCTGCACTTACATCCATCCAAACAGGAACACATCCTGCTCACAATGATGGAAGGGATTGCACTCATATCTAAAATTGTAGGAACCAATCCTACAATCATATTAGAATGGCCCCCAGTCCTTGATTGAGCTACATGGTAACTGACCAGGTGCCTACATTCTCCTAGAGAATGGCAGTTTCCCTTACATCCGACCTGCTTGTCGGAATGGCCAACACTCACATTTGACATGGAAGGAACCTAATCCTTTAGCCATGACAGAATGGTTCAGCCCTTACATATGATCAAGTGGGAACACATCCCTCTATCACATCAGAATGGATTCTCAGTCCTAGACTGAGTTTTCCTGGTAATTGACTAGGTGCCTCCATTCCTAGAATGGAAGTTGCCCTTACATATGTCCTACTCGATAGAATGGCCAGCACTCATATCTGACATGGAAGCAACCAATCCTCTCACCATGATAGAATGGCTCAGCCCTTACATCTGACCATGGAAGGAACCAATCCTCTCACCATGTGAGAATGGCTATGGGTCTCATCACTTTCCCTTGGAGGAAACCTTGATCTAGAGAACACCAATCTTCTCCCTGAAGTACTCAAACTTCATCCTAGCCAATGGCTTCATCAATACATCAGCTATATGTTCGTTCGTCACAACATACTGGAGCTTCACTACTCCCTTTTGCACCATATCCCTGATATAGTGATACTTGATCTCAATATGCTTCAACTTGTCATGGAACACTGGATTTTCTGACAACTTTACGCAACTCTGGTTTTCACAATGTATACAAGTAGCATCCATCTCAACATCAAATAAATCAGACAGTAGCTTCCTCAGCCATATTGCCTCACAACTAGCTGAATAAGCTGCGACATACTCTGCTTTAGTTGTACTTAGTGCCACATAGGATTGCTTCCTGCTAAACCAAGAGATCACACTTGATCCCATATTGAAGCAACACCCTGAAGTGCTCTTCCTATCGATGGCACTTCCTGTCCAATCTGAATCAACATAACCCTCCAGGTTAATCTTCTGATTCACATCGTACTTGAGCCCATAATCAACTGTACCCTTTAGGTACCTCAGAATATGCTTTGCAGCAATCAAGTGAACATGTCTCGGATCTGTCAGGAACTGGCTCAAGGTGTTGACATCAAAGCAAATGTCTGGTCTCATGTCAATTAGGTACATCAAAGACCCAATCATCTGATGATACATCATAGCATCAATCGATTCTGATGAAGCATCGCTCAAAAGCTTCAGGTTCGATGCCATAGGTTTGGCCATAGCTTGGCAGTCCATCATTCCAAACCTCTTCAGGATCTCTACTGCATACTTTGCTTGTCCAAGGAAGATTCCATCTGTACTCTACCACACCTCCATACCTAGAAATTAATGCATCATCCCCAAGTCCTTAATTTTGAACTCAGCATCAAGATTTCTCTTCATATCAGCAATCAACCCATCCGTACCTGTCACAAATAGATCATCTACATATAGTAGAAGCATCACTGAGTTGCCATATTCAACCTTGTAGTAAAGGTTGGAGTCTGCTTTACTCTTGATAAATCCCAAATTGGATAGAAAGCTGTCAATTCTATCATACCAGGTCCTGGGTGCCTGTTTCAAGCCATACAGGGCTTTCTTCAATCTACACACATGAGATTATCTGTCATGTGTCTCAAAACCGAGTGGTTGTTCTACATACACTTCCTCTTCTACTACACCATTCAAGAAAGTAGTCTTGACATCCATCTGGTTATCTTCCATTTCATCACTGCAGCCAGAGAAAGTACTGATTTGATGGAAGTGTATCTAGCTATAGGAGCAAAGGTTTCTTCATAATCTATTCCTTATTTCTCAGAGAAACCTCGAGCCACAAATCTTGCTTTATATTTTTCAATGCTATCATCTACAGCATGTTTGATCTTGTAGATCCATTTGGAAGTTACAACTGACTTCCCTTCTAGTCTTGGGACAACATCCCAAACATCATTCTTCATGATCTATTGATATTCTTCGATCATAGCATCCTTCCATTCTTTTTGTTCTGCCGCTTCTTCATAACTGGAAGGTTCTTTATCAATGAAATCACATAGTAAAGCTACATACCTGGAGCAGGATCTGGTCCTCTTTCTTTCTCTATGATTCTCTTCTGGAGCCCCATATTTCACTACACCTTGGATAAGTTCTTATACCCAAGCAGGTTTCCTCTTATGAGGATTCTTCTCCAGAGGTGGATCTACAGGTATTTGAGGTTCTTTGAAATCTTGATCTTCTTCTTGAGTTTCTTCATTCATGGTTGTATCATGAATTTTGGGTGCTTTTGCTTCTTCTGGTTCTTCAGCAGGTCTCTTTCTGGATTTGTTGTAAGTTGTGTCTTCATCAAATGTCACATCCCTACTGAAGTCAATCTTCTTGTATCTTGGGAAATATATTCTCTAAGCCTTCGAGCTTTCAGAGTATCCCACAAATATACCCTTCTTTCCTGAAGGATCTAATTTTGTTCTCTTCTATTTTGGCATGTGTATGTACATAGGACAGTCGAATATTTTGAGATGGCTGACTTCTGGTTTCTTGCCAGAGAAGACTTCTTTAGGAGTCTTGTTTTCAATTACTCTACATGGATTACGGTTTTGTACATACACCGCTGTTCTGGAAGCTTCCACCCAAAGATGCATAGGAGGATATTGATCATGAAGTATGGATTATAAGGAGTGGACAACTCCCTCTTAATCCTTAATTCTTTGCGTAGCTCTTTGAATTCATTCGAAGTGAATTCCCCACCATTGTCTGATAAAAATGTCTTGATCTTCTTTTCAGTGTTGTTCTTGATCAAGGCTTTGAATTCCTTGAATTTGCTGAACACTTCATCTTTGTTCTTCATGAAGTAAACCCATGTCTTCCAAGAAAAATCATCAATAAAAGAAACATAATATGCATACCTGCTTAGTGAGTTTGATGACATAGGACCGCATACATCAGAGTGGATGATTTCAAGGATTCCTTTGGCTTTGCTTTTGCTGCTAGGAAATGTCTTCTTTGTATTATTTCCTTTCGCACATCCCTTGCAGACCCCATCATGTTTTGCTTGGAATTCTAGAAGACCTTCAACAACTTTGCTTGCAATAGGTAGTGCTTTGTAATGCACATGTGCAAGCCTTCTATGCCAAAGTTCATTTGGATCTACTGTGTCATGGACCAAGGCTTGTTCTGGATGGCTCTTCAATTTGTACAGACCTCCTTCTTATTCTCCAATCACAACCGCATCATCGATAATCTTTCCTCTTGGCCACATGATGACTTGGCCATATATGAATGCAACCCTCATTCCTTTTGCATCCAATGCTGATATGGAGAGAAGGTTATTCTTGAGTCTTGGCACAAACAATACTTCCTTCATTATTAGAGACTTTCCAGAGTCTATCTTATAGGAAGATTCCCCACTACCTTTTATTGGATATTGGTAGTCATCTCCTAGCTTTACCTTGTGAGGTGAGTCATGTTCTGAAAGTCTCACAAAGGATTCCTTGAATCTAGTCATATGTTTGGAATCCCCACTGTCTATAATCCAATCATCACTTCCATGAGTAATGTTACCCGTGAGTGCGGAAATCAAAACATATTCATCCTCGCTTGAAGAATATTCATTTTCATATCTGGTTCTTTTCTTGGATGGTTCATCATCCTCTGCAGCATGAGCATGCTATCTTATTTTGCTCCCCTTCTTTTTATGAGAGTGGAACTTCTTCTTAGGACAGTCTTTTGCAAAGTGTCCTTTTTCATCACATGTATAACATCTTATTTTAGATAGATCCATTCTAAAGTTATCTCTATCATGAGGATCCTTACCTTTGGAGTAGTGAGGTCTTCTTCTGCTTTTCTTGGAATGAACTGTGAGAGCTTGGTCTTCACTTCCCATCTTCTCTTCTCGAGCTGGAATCCGAACTTATTCTTGAGAACATTCTTCCCACAGTCTTCCGAATTTGACTAACTTCTTTCTAGCATAGATTCCTTGAATGAAAGAGTCCCATGTCCTAGGGAGACCATTCAAGGTGGTCATCACAAATTTTGCATTCTCCACTTCTTCATCTACAACTTCTAATTGTTCCTTGATCTGAGAAACCCTTGTGAAGTAATACTGGATGGTCTCTGGATTCTGAATCTTCACATTCTTTAGTTGATTCCTTAGAGTCATCTTCCGGTTTATGTTCTTCCCTTCAAGCAATTTAGTTAGGGCATCAAACATAGCTTTAGGTGTCTTGAGAGAGGACACCTGTGGGATAAGGTGATCCTTGATAGAATCAGCAATGATCCTCTTTTCCATAACCATTCTCTTCTTATGTAAGGGCTTTGCCTCATCTCCCTCTAGAACTGGAACCTCCTCATGGATGTAGGAGTCTAACTCATTTTCTTTTAGGACCAGGGAGATCCTATACTTCTAGGCTCGAAAGTTATCAGCTCCCTCAAAATTTTCATCAAGCTTGGTATGATGAGACATATTAACACTGAGAACCTCAAATGGAAATACAAAATATTTAGATCTCACCAGGTCAAGATGTCAAATTTGGATTTGGAGCTGAAATCCCGTAGTACTGGATCAGGAGCAAATTAGGGTTTTGCTTTTTCGGAGTTCTGTCCACCCAAATGCCTTGAAATTTATTCCTAACTTTGATTTTGAGGAGGAGATCAATCCAGGCTTGGGCTCACTCAAAAATTCCTCTTCAGTGAAAAGCCCTAATTTCTGGCAGTAGTGTCGGGTCCAAAACTGAAAAACCTCAGAATTGGATTATGCTTCGACAGAAAGATGCTCCCTAAGGAGGAGAGTTATTACACTTTACTTTTTCTAAAAATCCGTGGAGGAAGATCCACAAACTAGGAATCCCTAGTTCCCACAGCTGCACAGTGTCTTCTTCTCAGGTTAGCTTTGATACCATGTTAGTTTTTTAACATTAATCTAGCATTATTAGGATCTTTAACTGAGAGAATAACAAGTACAACAATCAAACACAAGAGACAATGAACATAGTGTTTTTCCTTGGGGAAACCATAAATGGAGAAAACCCCGCAACTTCCTCAGAGATAGAATCAACACCAAAATAGTAAAAGCCCAAAACAGTAAGTGATCTTCTGACAGCAGTAATCTTCTTCTTGTCTAGCCCCAATGTCTTCTCCTTCCTCAACTATGCACTACACTTGAGTGTGTATGAGTTGTGTGTTAAATAGAGATTCCAACTCTCTATTTATACTAATCCCGACATGACTAAAACCCTACTAGGGCCGACCTCTACTAGGAGAGTCTAATAACCCTAGTGCCCCGAAACTGTGGGGACTTTAACCCTTAGGCAATCGGAGGGTTACCCATAATGACTTGACATGACTTGTTTACATTATTGATCCTCCTGATCGGAACATCGAGGCATGACAACATGACTCAATTACATTATAGATACATCCCGGAATAAACATCGGGTTACAATACATAAGATACATATATGAATACATTCCGAAGTTACAAATACATCAACACTTCGAAATATAGGAATAAGTGTGGGGTTTTGGATGGTATAAACATGGTTCAAATGAAAACCGCTAGCTGCGAGTCCATGAATACTACCAAGTCATGAATGTACTAAGATGCAACCTCAGTCAACAAACCTATCACTACCTGATACTCGGTGATGTTGTTGGTAGCTGGACCAATACAAACTGCCCCTGAACTAACTAAATCATGTGTCGGGGGATACAAAACCCAAGCAGTTGAAGCGAGGTTCAAGGTATGATGGTAAGCACCATCAGTGAAACCATAAAAATCTATTAGATCTGCATAAACAGTATTGACAAGAAACTCAAAACCATATTGAAAAGCCAAAAACAGGCCAAAACGTCAAACAATATACATATATACAAGGTACCATACATAAATGACTTCAAGAATAGTACCTCTTCAGGTACAACCCATTGCAAGGTTTCATGAAAGGTATCCCATCATAGTCTACAAGCTCCTAGGTCCCTTTCTCTAATACTTTACTGATGATAAAGGGACCATAACACATATATTCAAACTTCCTATTACCTATCTTATCATGTCTCTGATCGTAATTCAGGACTAGGTCACCTTCATTGAAGACACGAGGTTGAACAGACTTATCGTACTGGGCCTTAACACATTTTTTGTGTGCCTCGTTATCCTAGGAAACATCTCTTCTATTTTCATCAAGGTTTGTTAAGTACAAAAATCATTCTTCCTTGATGGAAGTGTTCAGGAGAAGTTCTACTACAAGTTTAAGTGAAGGGAATTGACACTCGATAGGAAGGACAACTTCTAGTCCATAGACCAAATGAAAGGGTGTGAAACTAGTTGTTTTTTTAACTGAGGTCGTATAAGCCCACAACGCAGAGAAGTGAGTCAAATTCCAATTGGATTTGTGATCTCCAACCATTCTACGTAGAATATTTTTCAAAACTTTGTGAATGGCCTCAACCTAAACATTAGCCTATGGATAGTACGAAGTTGAGTTTTCATGGAAAAAACCCAACTTAGCACTCAAATCAGCCATCATCTGATTGCGAAAATGAGATCTGTGGCTAGTGACTATGGATTGAGGGACTCCAAACCTAGCTATCACATGGTTAAATAAAATGAGGGAGGCAGTCTTGCCATCCTCTACATATGTAGGCATTGCCTTAGCCCATTTTGTAAAGTAATCGATGGCTACGATTATGTAACCATGACCCCCAGCTGAGGTAGGATTACAATGCATAAAATCAATACCCCACTTGGAAAAAGGGATAACAACAATGATGAGGTGTAAAGGAGCAGGGTGGGTGTGCTTTTTAGGATAAAAGTGTTGACAGGGTGGGCATTTCTTAACCACCTCATGACAATCTTTGAAGATTGAGGGCCAAAAACACCCAGCGCAAAGGATTTTCTTAGCTGTCGCCATCCCAGAAAGATGACCACCACATGCTCCAGAGTGGAAATTATTCAGAACTTGTTCAGCCTCTTCATGTGTAAGGCATCGCCGAAGAATGGAGTCAATACCACGCCGATACAACGTATTGTTTAAAATGAGATAATACTTTTCATGGTGACGTATATGATGACGATCATCATAGTATATGTCGGGCTGAAGTCTTTGAGTCTGGATATAGATAATCAAATCTCCATACCATCGGTCTGTTATGCTAATGACGAACAAGAATTCATTCGGAAATGAATCATTAGGCTCAGGTTCCATCATAGCATAGGGAAGGTCACACATCAATTCCACGAAGACCAAGGAATTTTTTGAAGTAGCCTTAGAAAACTCAAGCTCAAATTCCTATAGGATAACGATCCAATGGGAATACTTTCCCCATAGTACATGATGAGTAAGAATGTAATACATGGGGTTTTGATCTGTTAGTACGATAATGGTGCGAAGTTAGATGTAGTGACGAAATTTCTACAAAGCAATGATTGTAGCTAAAGCTAGCTTCTCCACACACGAGTAATGGGTTTCAAAGTCAAGAAGACTCTTACTCAGGTAATATATCACATGTTCTTGGCCATTGGGATCTTCTTGCACTAGAACCATACCAATAGTTGTAGTGGAGGAAGCAACATACAATAGAAAGTCTTTTGAGTAATCTAGGGGGTGTATCATCAGTGAATGGGTTAGAGCGTGTTTTAGATTATCAAAAGCTCGGTGTGCCTGGTCATCCTAGAAGAATGGAGTGTCCTTCTTCAGGAGATGCATATAACCATGCATTTTTTTTGCAAAGTTGCATATGAAACGACAAAGAAATGTTTCCTTCCCTTGCAAACTTTGGAGTTTAGTGATATTTGTCGGGGCGATTAAGGCCAAAATAACAACAATTTTCAAGGGGTCAATCTAGATGCCATCTTTGGAAACCACAAAGCCAATAAGACATCTAGTCTCAACAAAAAATACACATTTATGTGGATTAAGCTGATTATTATAATGACAACACCATCCACACATTTATGTCTCCAGGGTGCCTTGGATGGTCTTCCCGTTGTTGTGAATGAGCTGGGAGATTCTCAAGATACAGCTCCACGATGTGCTTGATATCATGAAAAGCATAGGACATGGTGCACTGGAATGTAGCTCCGATGTTTTTGATACCAAAGGGTAACTTCTGATATGCAAAATCTCCCCACGAGAAAATAAATTTAGTTTTATGATGATGGGAGAGCATAATCTCTATTTGATTATAACCAGAAAAGCCATCCATAAAAGAAAAGATGATACTCCTAACGTAGTTATCAATGATTTGATCGATGTGTGGAGTAGGGAAATTTTCCTTTGGACAAGCCTTATTTAAATATCAGAAATCGATACAAACCCTAATAGTGCCCTTCTTCTTAGCTATAGGGACTTGGTCATTTCGATACTGTGGTTTCTCCGATTACACCTCCAGTGCCCTTCTTCTTAGCTATAGGGACAACATTAGACACCCATTCCATCAATGGTATGGGATAAATAAACCCCACCTTCAGAAGTTTTTCCACTTCAGCTTTGATAGCTGCAACCTTCCTAGGATGGACTTGACGTAATTTTTGTTGGACTGGTTTTGTCATGGGATAAGTTTTAATCCTGTGTACGACGATAGATGGATCAATCCCTGAAATTTCTTCATATGTCCAGGAGAACATATCACGAAATTGTTTAAAAAGAGCTCTATAACTTTGAGTTTCCTCTATTGAACAGTTATGGCCTATATGACTGTCCTCAATAGTTCCGAGCTTGACTGATATGTCAATAGGGGTTGTTTCAGTTATGTTGCAAAGATTCCCTTCAGAATTTATACCTTGCAACAATACAGGTGTTTGAGGATTGCTGACGATATCAACGCTAATATGAGATACAAGGTCAAAGTCTACTGAACTGGCATTGGGAAGGAAATAAGATCTATGATGATGATCTTCCCAAACATGTTTATCCACACTCATGATCTCCATGATGGACTCATCCGATGGAAATGTCTGTGTGAGATAGTGTTGAGTGGGGAGAGAGGGATCTAGCTAGTAGGGTAAGTGGTAAGGATCCGAAGCCACCAAATGAAGATCATCAGGATGGACATCGAAAGTAGATTGAACAACATCATAAAGTGCTTCATAAGGGCCTAAATAGGACGACTCAACAACTTCCTTGCCTCTAGGATTATGGTCAGTCATGGAAATAATGTTGATAGTAGCCACTTTTGTACTAAGAGGGGTCAAGGGAAACAATTCCATGAGGGTTGCATCCTTCAACATACCTATCCCAATCGATTGATAAGGAGGAGGGGATTGACCTAGCATAGGGATGTTATTTGTAGTGAGGTAGAAACCTCTGGTGAACAAAAATCGAGTTGGTCGATGGTCACAATATTACCCAAATGAGGCAATTGGAAAGTTTGAAATATTTTTGAAGCGACAACCATCATAGCATAGAACCAGTTTATCCCCAATAGAAGATTGCAGTCCAATGGGGCATTCACTACCTCCACCTGAATGGGAATAGTCTTGCCCCTAAGCTCAACCAAAAGGGTTGGTAACATACCATGAGTTTGGAAACCTTGTCCATCAAAATATTTCAAGGTCATGGGGGACTTCGTCAGTTCAAGAGAACCAATGGCTCTCCAACAAGCCACATACAAAACTGAGGTGGAAGCTCCCTCATCCAGAATGGTCCTATGGACCTTTCTCCCAACTACTCTTGTCGCAATTTGAAAAGTGGGCTGGTGGGGTAATCTAGACTTATAGTTCTCCACATTAAAGTGAATCAAGTTGGTGTTGTCTGGGTCTAGTGATCCCAATGTAGTCAAAAAGTTTTTGCACTGTGTGGGACAACTTTGGAGCACCTCCAGGGTAGACATTGTGCAAGGTGCTTGAGCTAAATATTCAACAATGTTGTAGAATTGTACAACTAGAGCATTTGGATTAAAAACAGACTTCCTGAGAGTACTCTTGAGTGGACACAAAATCAAATCAATATTAGGTTTCTCGATCACAAGGGGACCATTAGACGAAGAAGGAAGAGAACTAGTGGAAGGAGTTTTCTCGGGAGAAGGATTCTCATCCTTCTTCTCTAGAGGTTTTTCATATGACTAACTATGAGTATTCAAGATGATAGTTTTCGAGGACATCATTCTGATTTCTTTTGTCAAATTAGAGGGTTCTTTATTAGACATATGATCTACCAATTGTTGTTGAGATGGAAAGGGGTCGGTAAGCACTACAGTTGTAGGGTTACTCTTTAAAAATTTACTAATATCATTACGAAGAGGACACTCCTTCATGAAGTGGTCACCACCACACAATAGGTAGGGATACTTAGCCTTCTTCTTGCCTTTATTATCATTCTCTAGGATCGTATCCTTGGGATTGTCCTGTTGGTTTCCAGGTTTCTTATTTTTCCCTTTACCTTTCTTCTTATTACCGGGTGTTTGCATACTTTGGATAACATTCACCTCGACGGAAACCGTAGGAAGAGAGGGAATAGTAGCAGAAGTACTATGTTGCTTGGCAGGATTAGCTACTGATGAAAGATGGATTAAACCGATAAGCCCATCAACAGGAGTTTTTTCTAGTGGATTAGTAGGGTCAATGTTGGGGTGAGAATCTTGAGGAATTAGGTCATACATAGTTCCAGACTAGGAATAAACCAAGTCCAGACACTGAGCGCGACTGATAGCCTTCTCTTCAATAACAACACCACCCATAGCCACATCTAGGGAAATGGGAGGAAACAAGGATTTCGTGAACCAATATGCCAACAATTGATCTGGAATAGGGGCCTTAATAAGTCTTCATCATCTCCTCCATTCATGGGTATGATCAGTTAGAAAAACTGTCGCCAATGAGCTAAAGTCCACAAACAAATGTTGTGGAAGTTCAATGTACCACTTCAGAGCTGTACCAGTCAAAGTTCGCTGAAAAATCCTTAAACAGATAGAATCATCCATCAAGGAGTTGGAAGAACAGCATAGATGGAAGGTTATAACATGGTTTTTTGGGTCTTCTCCCTGCTTCCCATCAAATTTTGGAATATCTGATGGTAACTTTACTAGAATTGTTGGCCATGAAGGGTTATGCTGAATATGGTCATTAATCAACTTGGATAGTTCAGGAAAGTCCAAAGTTTCCAAGAAAGGAAGTTGTCGATTAGGTTGAATGTACTGGTAGTATTGATACGACATTGGTATACTAGTAGGACCATAGGCTGATTGATACACCGGATGTTGGGAATTTTGACTTGCAGATGATCCTTTCAAATATCCACTCGATGGAGATGGGCCTCTGAGAGGAGGGTTTCCTCTAAGTGGTGGTGGTGGTGGTCCTCCACCAGGTGGAACTCCAAAAGGTGGTCCACCGCCAGAAGGTGGTCCTCTAGGTGGTGGCCATCTAGAAGGTGGTGGTCCTCCAGGAGGCGCCCCCCGAGAAGGTGGTCTGCTAGGAGGAGGTCTGCCATAAGGTGGAACTCTACTAGGTGGACCTCCACCAGGTAGCCCTCCACCAGGACGGCCTCCACCAGGTGCCCCCCCAAAAGGTGGGACACCATATCCTCTAGCAGTATTGATAGGTATCCCCCCAGACATATGCATATACGACCAATTGGTTTTCCCCCTGTAACGAACATAAAATAAGATCATAATTAAATAATTAAATAATTAGGTTAACTAAGTTAGGTTATGAGATGAGGTGTCTCCTCATTTCAAATGCCCATGCCATATTTAAGGTAGGGCCACCATTGTAACATATCATATCTTATCTTATCATTAATATATACTTGCCTTATGGATTATCTGATTTACCAAGTCTTTTGGCGAATTCATTATGTGAGTGAATAATTATTCAGCTCATTTGGTATCAGAGCACTCCGATTCTCGGATACATGCTGACTCTGACCCTTGGCCATATTTTGGCTTTTAGCCATAATTACAGAGCTTCTTTGACTTAAAAGTATTTTTAATCCAGTCTCTTCACACTCCTAAACATTTCCACTCCACTGCTCTCCACTCCCATACTCTCTTCCATGTTCCAATCTCTCCAACGCTCTGCCTCACCACTCCGCGCACTCCAATAGCCCACATGACCTCCACATCCCTTCCAAATTTCCTCCTTACCACCTGCGCACTTCCCAACTGTGCCCTCCTACTGCCCGCACCACCACCTATGCCTCCTCTCACTCCTTCCCTCACGCAACACTTCTCTCTTTCTCCCATGCTGTGCCATACAATTCTGCTCCTGTGCACTCCACCTTTCTCCTCCACGCTGCACTCCACTCCACTTGCATCCCTCCATAGCCTTCACCTCTTCCCACTTCACGCCATCCTATCTCCCTCCATGCCACCTCCTTCTCCCACCTTGTGATTCCTCCCCATCATGCCATCCCACACTCTCCATCCACATTCCCATCTGCGCTCCATCCCCATCCTTTTGCTACTCCACCCTCTGCAACCCCCATCCACCAACACCCTCTCTCTTCCTGACGGGTCCAGCACCTACGTCCTCCACTCCACCAAGCATCGTGCCAGCTCCTTCTGGCCACCTGCCCCCATCGCGCGCACCCATCACTCAACATCCTCACACTGTCATTCCACGTTACCTAGCCACACCGTCATCCCACGACCTGCAACAATAAAAACACACACAAAAAAAATATTATAATATAATATATATTCAAATATATTAAATATTATATTTATATCCACCTGCACCTATAGATAACATGCATTCCTACCCACGACCCAGTCTCTCCTCCATGCCCATAGCCTCTACTCCATTCACGCTCGTCTTCTCCTTAAGCGCCCCTGTTTTAGCTCATCTCATTATTTGCACAATCCACACCTTAAACCCTAACTCTGGCGGTATTAATATATATATATATATATATATATATAATAATAATAATAATAATAATAATAATAATAATAATAATAATAATAAACTTATTATTAAATAATAATTTTTATTACTATAAACATTTCAAAATTAAAAAAAAAACTATATATATATAGTTTATAAAAATATTATTAATTAATTAATTAATAATTATTGTTATAAAATAAATTAATTTTATTAAAATAATTATTATTTTTGAAAAAAAAGGGGGTCAATTAACCTAATACAAAGAGAATAGAATCGAAGAAAATCGAAGACCATTTATAGTCCATACGTCCATCTAGACCAGAAGAAATCAGATATCATGGAATCTGGTTTGCGTCTACCTATAGAGAAATTAGATGCCAAGTTAAAGCGCTATCAAAGAGACAATGCATATTTACGCGATAGGAATAAAAACTTGGAAGTAATAATTGAAATACATAAGATACAAAAAAAATACAATGAAAAAAACATTTCCAACCAGAAAAATTATACAAAAAAATTATTTGCACAAATTGAAGAATTAAAAAATGAAAATAATTTCAACCAGAGATTGAAAAATCAAGATATAAAGAAAGAAATAAAATATTACGAAGCGGAAATAATACGCTTAAACAAAATCATTAGTGACAAGGATGAAGAACTGATGCATATACGGCATAAGTTAGAAAGTCAAGAATCAAAGGTCGGCCAATGTAGACAACATATAAATGTTCTTCAACAACAAAATGATGACTCTAAAAAGAATCATAAGTCAGAGATCGCAAAAAGTAATAAAACACTATCCAACAATTCCGAAGAAATTTTCAGATTAAGGAATCATAACAAAACACTAGTCATGAAAATTAAGAAGTTGAAAAATAGTCGGAAGACAGAACAATCAACGGAAGACATTGAAGGGAAACTTCTAGACAAGAAGGAAGAAAATAGTTGCATCATAAGTCATAACAAATATCTTAAGGAACAAACTAAGAAATCCGAAGATGACAGAAAAATGCAAGTAGAAGTGATTAAGAATTTTCAAAATGATTACGTGTAGTTGGAAAAGATACAAAATGAAACCTTAAGACCTCAAGAAATGAAAATACAACTTCTAACTCACATCAATGCTCAAAATAAGACACTCGTAAAAGAAAATGACATTGTGAAAATTCCCTATCGACACCCCAACCATAAAAACCGAAATTCTAAAAAGTGGGAAATGTCGAAAGATAATGATACTAATATGATCAAAGCTCCTGTCGACAGATCAGTAGGGAATCCGAACAGCCAACAACAAATAAATTTAGGTTGGATTGACCCATCCACATATCGGAAGTTATGCTCTACACTTAGTAGTTCGTATCGACATGTTTCATCATCCACGACATCACAAAGAATGACATGACAACATTATAAGGATTTGAGGACAAAGCCTTTCTAAGAGAGTGGAAATGTAACGAACATAAAATAAGATAATAATTAAATAATTAGGTTAACTAAGTTAGGTTATGAAATGAGGCGTCTCCTCATTTCAAATTCCCATGCCATATTTAAGGTACGTCCACCATTGTAACATATCATCTCTTATCTTATCATTAATATCTACTTGCCTTATGGCTTATCTGATTTACCAAGTCTTTTGGTGAATTCATTGTGTGAGCAAATAATTATTTGTCTCATTTGGTATCAGAGCGCTCCGATTCTCAGATACATGCTGACTCTGACCCTTGGCCATATTTTGGCTTTTAGCCATAATTACAGAGCTTCTCTGACTTAAAAGGATTTTTAATCTAGTCTCTTCACACTCCTAAACATTTCCACTCCACTGCTCTCCACTCCCATACTCTCTTCCACGTTCCAATCTCTCCAACGCTCTGCCTCACCACTCTGTACACTCCAACAGCCCACATGACCTCCACATCCCTTCCAACTTTCCTCCTTACCACCTGCGCACTTCCCAACTGCACCCTCCTACTGCCCGCGCCACCACCCATGCCTCCTCTCACTCCTTCCCTCATGCAACACTTCTCTCTTTCTCCCACGTTGCGCCACACAATTCTACTCCTGCGCACTCCACCTTTCTCCTCCACTCGCATCCCTCCACATCCTTTTCCTCTTCCCGCTTCACGCCATACTATATCCCTCCATGCCACTTCCTTCTCCCACCTTGTGCTTCCTCCCCATCATGCCATCCCACACTCCCCATATGCATTCCCATTTGTGCTCCATCCCCATCCTTCTGCTACTCCACCCTCTACACCCCCCATCCACCAGTGCCCTCGCTCTTCCTCACAGGTCCAACACCTACGCCCTCCACTCCACCAAGCACCGTGCCAGCTCCTTCCAACCACCTGCCCCCATTGTATGCACCCATCACTCAGCATCCTCACACTGTCATTCCACCTTACCTAACCGCATCGTCATCCCACGACCTACAACAACAAAAAAAAACACAAAAAATAAATATTATAATATAATATATATTCAAATATATTAAATATTATATTTATATCCACCTGCACCTATAGATAACATGCATTCCTACCCATGACCCAGTCTCTCCTCCACGCCCATAGCCTCTACTCCATTCATGCTCCTCTTCTCCTTAAGCGCCCCTGTTTCAGCTCATCTCATTATTTGCACAGTCGACACCTTAAACCCTAACTCTGGCGGTATTCAAAAAATATATATATAATAATAAAATTATTATTAAATAATAATTTTTTATTACTATAAACATTTCAAAATTTAAAAAAAAAACCTATATATTAAAAAAAAATAGTTTATAAAAATATTAATAATAATATTAATAATTAATTAATTAATAATTATTGTTATAATTTTATTTTATTTTATTAAAATAATTATTATTTTTGAAAAAAAGGGGGTCAATTAACCTAATACAAAGAGAATAGAATCGAAGAAAATCGAAGACCATTTATAGTCCATACGTCCATCTAGTGTCGAAGAAATCAGAGATCATGGAATCTGGTTTGCGTCTACCTATAGAGAAATTAGATGCCAAGTTAAAGCGCTATCAAAGAGACAACGAATATTTACGCGATAGGAATAAAAACTTGGAAGTAATAATTGAAATACATAAAGATACAAAAAAAATACAATGAAAAAAACATTTCCAACTAGAAAAATCATATAGAAAAATTATTTGCACAAATTGAAGAATTAAAAAATGAAAATGATTTCAACCAGAGATTGAAAAATCAAGATATAAAGAAAGAAATAAAAGATTACGAAGTAGAAATAATACGCTTAAACAAAATAATTAGTGACAAGGATGAAGAACTGATGCAGATACGACATAAGTTAGAAAATTAAGAATCAAAGGTCGGCCAATGTCGACAACATATAAAAGTTCTTCAACAACAAAATGATGACTCTAAAAAGACTCATAAGTCCGGGATCGCAAAAAGTAATAAAACACTATCCAACAATTCCGAAGAAATTTTTATATTAAGGAATCATAACAAAACACTAGTCACGAAAATTAAGAAGTTGAAAAATAGTCAGAAGACAGAAAAATCAACGGAAGACATTGAAGGGAAACTTCTAGAAAAGAAGGAAGAAAATAGTTGCATCATAAGTCATAACAAATATCTTAAGGAACAAATTAAGAAATTCAAAGATGACAGAAAAAAAAAGTAGAAGTGATTAAGAATTTTCAAAATGATTACGTGCAGTTGGAAAAGCTACAGAATGAAACCTTAAAACCTCAAGGATGAAAATACAACTTCTAACTCACATCAATTCTCAAAAGACAACACTCGTAAAAGAAAATGACATTGTGAAAATTCCCTATTGACACCCCAACCATAAAAACTAAAATTCTAAAAAGTGGGAAATGTCGAAAGATAATGATACTAATATGATCAAAGCTCCTGCCGACAGATCAGTAGGGAATCCCAATAGCCAACAACAAATCAATTAAGGATGGATTGACCCATCCACATATCAGAAGTTATGCTCTACACTTAGTAGTTCGTATCGACGTGTTTCATCAGCCACGACATCACAAAGAATGACACAACAACATTATAAGGCTTTGAGGACAAAGCCTTTCTAAGAGAGTGGAAATGTAACGAACATAAAATAAGATAATAATTAAATAATTAAATAATTAGGTTAACTAAGTTAGGTTATGAAATGAGGCGTATCCTCATTTCAAATTCCCATGCCATATTTAAGGTAGGTACACCATTGTAACATATCATCTCTTATCTTATCATTAATATATACTTGCCTTATGTCTTATCTGATTTACCAAGTCTTTTGGTGAATTCATTGTGTGAGCGAATAATTATTTGGCTCACCCCCAAGGTGTAAAAATGTTCCCAGGGTAAGGCATACCAATATATACCATTCCTGTAGATGTAGGTTGAAAGTTTACATTACTTACGGATGATATATTTCCTGGGTGAGTATATCCCCAAGAAGGTTGATTGACAGGGGGTTGTACCCCTAAGGCTTGGCCTATACTAGAAGGGGGAGTAACTGCTTTGGTTTTTTTGGGAGGGATTACAACTGCTGAATATCCTACAATAGGGGTCTATCTTGTATTGGATGTGACTTCACTGAATATTGATGCAACTTGAGTTGTAGGTTCCCCCCCAGTGGTAGAAGATATGGGAGGACCAAAAAAGACCCAAGATTTTGAACCGTAGTGAAAGGGTTGGAGGGTTGGCCTGGATTAGGAATTACCGATCCTTGAGCCGGTGATGAAAAACTATGAGTAGCTTGAAACGTTGAGAGTGAACAATATCCAGAAGGGATTGATTTTGAAAGACAGGGTAAACGAGCTGACATGGGTTCTTTATGAGGAAGAGGCGAAGCAATGATGCTAGCAAGGTGTTCTTGAAAATGTTGTAAATGGTCCATCCTCCTTGTATACATATCCTGATTCAGTGAAGGGTTGAAAAAGGATGGTCTATAAACTCAAATTCAGAAATCCCTTGACCCATAGAGGTTATCCAAAAAGGAGCATTAGGGCCATATTGTATCCCCTCGGTGTCATCAGACAGGCGATCAACCCAATTTGATGAATCGACATGACCTTTCATTGGAAAATGGAAAGCGGTGTCAATCGTAGGAGGATGTTCAACCAAGGGGTTGTCATATGTCATGAATTCTTCCCCCACTTCCACAGCTAGATTCTCTTCCACATGAGCATCAACTGCGACTCCTTGGTCAGTGGCTTCCATTGGTCTTTATCCTTATTACAGAGAGAAACTTCCTATGGCTTGGGTGTACCACAACAAACAACTTTGACACTAGAAATCAATCTTTCCCAATATGCAAGAGAAACCAAATATCTAACACTAAGGGATACCGAATTGTACCTTGTTCTGGACGATTGAAGTAGATCCCCATTGAGCTTTTCCAATTCATGCTTGTGATAGCAATTTGCTCTCAACAACAACAAAAAGGACAAACATGCTCTATAATAATGTGTTAAACCTACTCTTGCATATATATTCAACAATGTATAAGTAATTAAATACATCCATGGATTCAATATTCATATTCAAATGCACATAATTGGATAGGAAACGATATTTCTATTAATAAAATTAGATATTACAATAGTGACAACCTCTATCGGCATGTCAATGAATTGGAGAAACCAAGTCCTCCACCTGGAACTCCACCACCTCAATCCTACATCTCTCGATGGAAAGCTCACAAAAAAAGGAAAGCTTGGTAAGAACACAAAGTACTCCAAAGGGACAAAGGGATGCAGACTCGAGTATAAGCAAACTGAGGAAAAAATGGACTATAGTTTCTTTTCTCTTCAATTCCTCCTCTTTAATGTATCCAAGGGGTTCCTTATATAGCACTCCAAAAGGGTAATGGATGGTTGAATCTGAGTGATATCAAGGAATATGGAAGGCCAAGAGTCAGGATCTTCAGACTCATATGAGGAAAACTCCAAAAATATTTGGACTTATGCACACATCCCGATGTACACGGGTTTGAGGTCAAAATTTGTGTGTACATGTGAGTATGGGTTTAAAAGTCGTGTACAAAAATAAACATGTGCTTTTTAGGGATGAACTTGGAACATCAAAGTATAATATAATTCCATGGGGTCTAAAGAGTTTGCAAAGGGACAGGGAAGGCCATAAATATGTGATCAACCATGTGTGGTCAAATTATAGCTATAAAGCTCCTATAATAGGAGGAAAATCAGGTGGCAAGTCTTGATCCCTTCTGTATTGTCTCAAAGGAAACTTAGCCGGATTGCTGGTCACTAAAATCCTAACCTAGGGTTTTAAAACTAGAAAAAACACACAAAAACTCTCCTACACAATCTAAAGGCCACAAGCAAAACTTAAGTGACAAGAGGGGACGATAAAAGTCAGTTCCTCACTAGGATTATCAAGTCTTTGCAACTCGCTATATACCGCAGGGTCCAACAGTAAAGCACAACAAGGAGGATTGGGACCATCCCTTTCCTGAATAATCGATTACCTGGATGGTGCGTGCATAGTAGTCTCCCCAAGTGCTGTTCTTGGTGTATTGCGTTGATAAGATGACCAAAAGGGTTTTTCTTAGATGGTTTAGGGAATCCTAGAAGGGTATCTCGATATACGCAAGGTACATGGGATCTTAAATCCGTGCTAGTGATTTCTAATGCACAACTATTCAAAAGGGGCCTTCCAATATACAATCGAGTACGTGAAGTACCTTTCAATATACCTCAAGGGTACGTGAAAGGTCATTCTATATACTGATGGTACGTGGAAGAACCAAGTAGTTCCCGAGTTGGAGTGCAGGCAAATAATGACAACTCCTATGTTTAAAGATGTCAGAACACGTATCTATCCTATCACTCAAATTACTATGAATTTTAGCATAAAGCTACCATTAATTTTATCTTGAACGGTTAGGCAGATGCATGAAATGTGTACAAAAAAGTAAAACCATGCAATATGGGATGCAAATTTTTCACTTTACCATTCAGAGTATGCCCTATTTACGGGAAGGAGAGAGAGTTTCAATTTTATTTCAAAACAAAAATATTTTCCCAAATAGTCACATTGAATTAAATTTTTTCAAAAAATTGCAAACACGCAACACACTTCTGCACTGATCTTTGAAAGCAAGAACAAAGTGATATCTCTTTTCCTAAAAAGAAAGACAATAACACTAAAAGGCACACTAAGAATTTTTTCAATTTTCTTCAAAAATGAAAAGATCTAACTTAAAACTATGATATATTATTTCTTTTGATGAGACAAGAGTGTATAGAAAGAAGAACATGGATATCTGAAAGCTTATGAAGCTAATTCGATGTCTAATGATTCGTCCTTAAGAAAAATTATAATCAAATCTCAACAATTTTTTTTTCTTCTTTTAATTAGAATCAAAAGAAGTCTTTCATAAATTAACGAAGAACGAAAGTGAAATTCAAATAGAAAATTTTCCTTTTCAGTTTGATAAAGTAGTAAAAAGAGATCTAACTCAGCTAGCTTCTAAGCACTCCTTTTGAAAATCAAACCAAGCATACAAGTAGCTAAAACAATGGATGTAACCTAGCTCTTTGAACCAAAGAAAAGAAATCATTTAACAATATCAGAATATGAATTGAATAGTCAAGCTCTCAAGCATAAAGCCCAAAAACACACAGAACATAAATAAAAAATCAATTTAGCCTTGAAATCACACAGGTGTAAAAGACCTACCTAGCACTGCTTGATGAGTATTAATGACAGAGCGTTACCAGCTCAGCACCACCTTTTGTCCACTGTGACAGAGTAGTGGCACCACTTACTGATTATTGAGCAGGGGTGGTGGCACCGCTTATTGTCCTTTATGTATGTGCAGTGACTACTGTAGATGACAAAACCAAAATAATGCGAAAATAGAAAGTTAGGTACTGTAATACTGACATCAAATCATGAATTTTAATAGGAATATTAAGTATATAGAAAGTATAAATGACTCAGATCTGAGAATATCTGGTTATACCGAACCAAGATCTCACTAGAATAGCCAGTGGATCTGATCACTGAAAAGTTGGAGTTTGGAATTCATACAAGACTTTGAGAACCAAGGAAGATCAGATGTGCTGAAAGCTCTTACCCAATGGTGTTTCTAGATTTGTTGCTAGGAATATCACACCTCTTACAGATAAGAGTTGTTCCTCTAGTCTGAATGGTTCTGATCTAGAAAAAATGGGTAAACAACAAGGATGGAAGACTTCCCCTAGAGCTTGTAGATATTTGGAATGAATCCTTTGAATGTTCTACAGTATGATGCAAGTGTCTCCTATGGTGATGAATCTCCACGTATGTACTTGCACAATCACATCAAATAGACAAGCAATATCAAAGGTACCAGAACATAATCTACATTTCTATACTAGTGACTAAGGAATCTAGTAATAAAATGAAATGATTCAAACATAACACATTTTATAGGAAATGAACCAACTTTGTATTAATAATTAAGAAGAAAGATTACAACCTTCATGTTAGTGTTGTGATGCTCCTTCACATGCCATGACTTGTACTCAAAAGCTCCAACTTGCTCCTCCTACACTCACCCTAGATTAGGCCAAAAATCTCAATTCAACAACATAACTTTTCTCTCTCTCAACCATGGGGTATGAGCCAGGTTTTATAGGCCTTAGGAGGATAGGGATGGTTGAGTAAATTGTGGGTGAGGTGGAAGGGGATCCCAAAAGGATGGATCTCGAGTCCAAGTGGTCCTCAAGAGTAGGGATGAGGGTTCCATGAATTATTCCTTCGAGAAGCTTCATGGAATCTTCTCTTGTTTCACTTTTTACCTCGGGCACCGCTTTTCTTCCACTATGACAGAGCGTTATCAGGGTAGAACCACTCCTTGATTAAAGGGAGAAAGCGGTGGCACCGATTATTATCAAGAGACAATAGGAGTTACTGAAGAAGCTAACACCTCTTATATTAAGGGAAAAGGCGGTGCTGGACTTTCATATGTAAAATTGGAGTCTAGGCCAGTACTCAACTTCACAATTTGGGATTTTAGGGAAAATGATGATTTTTGGGACCTCAACACATGATGGTGATGAGATTTATGTGTAACAGTATGGATGATTTAATAAGATGTATATCAACCTACAAACATGCTTCTAAATCATAATTAATTAGTGAGGAAGATATGCTTAAAGACAAGTTAGGATCTAGTGAAAAATCACAATGATTGAGAGACGAATCTAGGAGACTGATAGGTGGATTATCAAAAAAGGATCTGAAATTTCTGATATTGATATATCAGAAAATCAATATATATCAGAGACATGAGAAAATTATTTTACTCTGGAACTCAAGGCATATTTTATATCACCTTGGAACTGCGCACTATGATAGTGTTCTGAAGAATCAACAGGCTTCTCTAGCTCATCTGGAACTTCAATGTTGTGCTTCTCAAGAAGCTGATACATGATGCCCATATTCTTCTTGAAACATTTCTTCTCTAGATGAAATCCTTTTCTACAATAAGAACACTTATATTTTATCCCTTTATTATTAACCTTCTTCACTGAATATACATTATTAGGTTTCGAACTTTCATCTTCAATTTCTAACTTTGGCTTCTCTTTCACAATTTTCTTTTCTTTGTATTTGGTATTCTTGTTTCCTTGAACTATGAGAGAATTATCCTTTCCATTGGAAGATCTAAGAGCACCCATCTGGATCAATTTGTATTTCTCCTTTTTTTGTGAATTAATTAAAGTACACAAAGAAGGCATTTTCCAATTAGAAACAACAATCCTACTAGCATGAAAGTAGACACAAAAATTGAGTATTCATGACCCAATTTAGAAAAAATGGAAAGGATTAATTGATAATATTTCTTATCAATCCCACAATGTTTGATCATTAGAACAAGTGACTTGAATTTGATGAAGAAAACCTCAATAGAATCGAAACTTCTTGGACTCATTGAGAATAACTCAATCTCGAACTGATGTGCTCTTAACTCACTTTGAACACCAAAGAGAGACTCAAGTTTGGTCCATACTTGGTTTGGATTTCTCAACCCATATAGATAAAAGAGTAGATTAGGATAAATAGAGATCCAAATCAATCCATAGGTTTCATCCAACCTATTATGCCACTTATCTTTCTCAATCACAACATTGGGATCATTCTCCAAAGCTAGAGTAACTCTGTATAGTCTCTTATTGCGCAATCGAATGCCAATTTGGATTTACATTCCTGATAGTTGAATGGAGTCAGGATCATAGCTTAAGGAGAATCCATACTATTTATTTGATGCGCTCAAGAATAAACTCTCTGCAACCTGCAAAAAAATAAACTAGGATAAAATCTAGTAAGCTTAGACCAAGCTCTTCTTCAGAGAAGGATAGGAGATTGGATGCACTCCTCAACTTTGTAGAACTTGAGAAAACTTGTGCTATGATACCATGTAGAAACACTAGCTCCAATTATATGATAAAATATGCTAATAAGAAGCACTGGAAATAGATCTTGCTACTAAGATAATTCTCACAAGCATATACATGAAACATAGAAAGAAGAAAAGAGATTGAATCGCAATGAAGAGATGAATATTGGAATGTATCCTTGTCACATACCCCAATTTTGTAAAATAATGTTATTTTATTTTGATTTTATTCCAAGACATAATGTTAAATTTAATGCTAAGTTGAAATTGATGACTCAGCAGAGTCAAAAGATGTGGAATGTAATTCTGAATATTTTATTTTTAAATAAATAAAAGTGGAGACAAAAGCTTGGGAGAGCTGTTAAAAAGAGTGTACTGGTCAAGTTAGTGGAGGGAACTAGGTGGAGAGAAAAAATACAAGTGGTAGCATCCTCAAACACTTCCTATTTTGCATGTGGAAACTTACCTACATTTGGGGTAATTATCCCCCAAGAAAGTGGGATCAAAGCAGGTGGCTCAATTAATAACAACTAACCCAAAAAGACCTAGGAAATCTTAATAAAAAGTGCCCAATGTAGAGAGCTAAGGCTGCTCATTCCAGGAGAAGAATCATTCAGGTGAATGCACTTCAAGGAATTCATTGGGAAAGAGAAATTGGAAGGAAGGTGTTTTGAGGGGTAAACTGTAGGAACTTGCTCTATTACAGCTTTGCAGCTGAAAGGTATTACTGCTGTATGCAGAGTTGGTATTGAGTCTTAGGACTAGTACTTTGTTGATTGCTCCACCTAGTTCCAGCCAAGGAGACCAGAGTAGGCTCGGGAGTCCTGAGAAGTCGCTGTTTGAGCGCTCTCCAGGAGTTGGTAGGGATGAACGACCTCCCATTGTTGTTGTCATGTAGCTTTAAGAACAGGTTCTACTATCTTTTAATTTCTGTGTAAAGTTTATATCTATGTGTGAACAAATGATGAATGTTATAGGTTATGATGTAAACCGTTGAGTGTAAAATATTTTAGTTGTTTAATGATGAATCTATTCTTGGATGAAAAATAAATCCTACTTGTGTTTTTCCCCATCTGGAGTAATCCAAATCGTACTCTAGCACAGGTAGTGTATTTAAATGAATGAAGTGTGATGTAAATATAAAACGAAATGTTTGATATGAATATTGAAATTTTTTCTTTCATTAGATAATTGTTTACCAGAAGAAATATTAATTTGTTCATAGAGTAGTGTTATCTCTAGACTGTGTATGTTAGAACTTTAGAAAAAGGAAAAAAATCATATCATTATACTAACAGTAGTATGTTCTAGTATGTGAATCATTCTTCTATACAATACTTACTTTAGTAAACCTTATATCTATATTGAAACAAAATGAAAAGAAATAGCAGTTGAATGCTTAATATTAGGTTAAGTAAAATTCCATTTCAGCTCTGTAGTTCATTTCTTTTCCTATTAAGGATAACTATTTTATCTACAACAATCTAAACTGTATGTAAGGATAGAAAACTTTGATTTAATTCTAATGATAAAACTAATTGATTTAAGAATGTTAGTTAGGTTTATTACATATATGTTGATAATGTAAACAATTTATTTATCTTATTCAAACTGTACTTTTACAATTTTTGAAGTTACTAACCTGTCTTCTAAGAAAAGTTTCAATTTAAACAAATACTCCTATTGTTGTGAAGAAAGGAACTAAGTTAATTGTTTTTACAGATTTATTTACTTACCCTTATTGCTTAACATTTTCTGATGTTCATATTATAAATAGGGTAATATAAATACAATATGATTCTTTATAAATTATTTAGCTATAGAAATCATAATAGTATAACAATGAGATATTATCTCATCTATACACTTTAGAAATACACTAAGTGTAAGGTTAAATTAATATTTATGGAAATAATATTTACTTATAAACAAACTATAATTCATTTGAACTAACAAAAACATTTATAAAAAAGTATTAACAGGGTCGAAACCCTCATAAGATAAAACAATATAAAATATAGTAATATATTATAATACCATATCAGTTAGCATAAACCCTGTACTTCAAAGGTGTAACAATATAATTACATAAGTAAAAATCCAATGAATTGGATTATTTAATTTTCTAAAGTTATCAAATATAAAATAATTATTACAGTTCCATAAGGACAGAGAAAAATATTAAAGAAAGCATAAATACTCCTACATATAACATATAGTTATTTAAACAGGTATTATTCAAATAACCTACAGAATAAATTAAAATGTAATTATTTACAAGGTTATTAACGGAACATAAACATGCTCGATTAACCGAGCTTAATAACAAATTTTATGGTATAAGAAATAGCAGAATAAACAATAGTAATATATTCAAAGAAGAGATAATTTAAAAACAGTAGATACATCTTTACACAGCTGAGTTAGGGTGAAACCCTAATGAACCAAAATTACATTTCAAGTATCAAAATAACCAAGTCTAAGCTCTAGACAAATGCCTCTTTGCATTTAACAGAGAACGGTTCGACATGCCTTACACCATTCTTTACATAACTTTGCACAAAACCAAAAATCAAAGATTTACAAGTTACGGCCTAAGCCGGAAACCCTGCAAGTAGCAAGGGTTTGTAAACCAACTAAACAACGGAAAAAGATAACCAAGAAAACTTTAACCATGAGGGTCTTTTGCAGGCCATGGTGACCAACCAACAAACGTTCCATAAGGAATTGTACAAGGACGAACTGCCATGGGATAACCAAGGCTTACCCGTGAGCAAGGTTTCGACCAAGTTTTGCATTGGCTATGAAGGAAGATGATACTGTCACCTGTGAGACAACCCATCTCGTTGTTATTAATTTTACTTATAATTTAACAGAGCTACAAATGAATTTAAGAAATAGTTAAGCAAGTAATTTTAACTAGTTTTAAAAGAAATGTAGCCACCCACCAACATGAGTACCACCACCAACACAAAGATCAACAAACCCTTCATCTTTTACGTGACAAAGGTAGGATAAACAAGCGCAACCATCAGCCAATGGAAGTCAAAGAATGGGAACGACGACCAAGCAGACAGTGAAGCATGCATTGTCACCACCTTCCAAACTAGAGAACTCTCCTTGCCAGAAACCCTAAGACAAACTAGACCGCAAGTTTAGTAGTCACGACTCTCATTGCATTGTTGCCAGGATAAGAAAAAAATTACAGTTTGATAATCCTTCCAACAAGCAAGCCGTGGAGGAATAACCCTAAGGAAAAAAAACTACACACAGTTTAAGCAAAAAATGTTTTGTCACAACTCTCCTCCCGTCGTTGCAGGACAAGATTACGATTTACAGAGGACAAGAACAATGATGGAAGGCTAAACCCTTAACCAGAAACAGAGTTTACATGGTGGCCAAGACACTGCAGCAGAGCGGCCGGAGGCCCGAAAAAGACAGATAAAATGACAAAGGCTAGGGTTCAAACTCCCTTTTTATTGTTGCAACATTTGGCCGTGGTGAATCCACGTATGCATGCAAATAATTTACCATGCAGTGGGTAAATTACAAAGTCCCTACATGCAATCAAACAAACAATCTTTTAAAATGATTTTCACTCAATCATATGGTTGACAAAACATTCTACAAGGTTCTACGATCTCGGAGTCAACCACGTGATGCATGCTGCAAACTATTGAAAGCAATAGTATAATAAAGGGTATGGTTATTATATTCAAGGTTAACAATAGTTCATCGTGGATGAGGACTAATGCCATGACTTTCCACCTTGTAAAATATAGATTATACATTAAAAACCATTACCATTCTATCAAGTTTATGTCAATGAGGAGATTATAGAACCCAATAAACTTAATTCACGCCAAGTAAAGTCGCATAATAGAACATATCTATGATATGTCTTATGTTTACTCTTCGAACTATTTATATTTGAAAACTATAGTTATAAATTCTATATTTTTATATTATTTCATATAGGCTTGTTAATAAACTTTTGATGGTCGTAATAACATAAGTTGATAATTTTGTTCCAAGCATTTTATGTATGAAAAAATTTAGTTCTTCGCTACTAATTATGTATGAAAAACTTTAGTTCTTCGCTACTAATTAGACCAATTGGTAGTATTGTAATAGTATAGTTACAACCATCTTTTAAGCCTCAAGCTATAGAAACTAGAATAGTAACATAAAGTCTTATTAATCCTTGATAGAGCCTAGGATTTGAATTAAGAAGAGATTTTGATTCCTCTCAGTGCAATTAAGAAAGCATTACAGCAGGTTAGGTTATGCACTCTAGGCGAAGTTATTATACAACACAAATTATAGATTATAAACCAAAAAATTAATGACTGTCGCTAATTACAATTAGGACAGAATCTCTTCTATATATGTATCTTTGGTATTTCTAAATAGAAGAATAAACTGTTTGTTTTTACCTCATAGGAGCATTTGAAATTGGAACAACATATATTTTACCAAGCTATTATTTTGCAACGAAAAATATATCTGCATGCTTTATTAATATTGGTAGGCATTACTGGGTCTTTCTTACCTATAAACCTGTGAGGACAAGTAAACTTTCTGCGTTAGCTCAAAAGCTAAGTAAGCCCCAGAATCCAAGACAGTTCCACCTACTTGACGAAAAGAAAAACTCATCAACAAACTGAAAAAAAAGAAGAATTATTCTATAAGTTGAACTTAACCATGTAAATAATTCAAATTATGTATTAAATAATCTGTTAACCAAATAACTTATAAATAATTGTAACTGTTAGTAGACTGCATTATCATTAAATTTATGTATTTTCAAAACTTTAATTTTTTTAGAAAATTTGGGGTTCTGACAATCCTTCCATTGAATAATGACAAATAATAGTTGTTGGAATATATTAAACCCACTCACAACTTAGGATAAAATAATTAATCATTATTTGATTAATTATTCACCCACTAGCTTAATTAGGTGGCACCTTA